>REGL01001816.1:49981-62718 GCA_004194395.1 Aurelia aurita complex sp. Pacific
CCCCCCCCCCCCCCGGGCATTGATCTCTAGACCAGGTGAGTAAAGATTCGATGTATTTCAAAATGTTGCTAGCAATTCAGAGATAAAGCACTCTTATGAAATCACTTGTAACTGGGGAATATATTACTTTTTTATAAACATATTCCAATAGAGTTTTACAATGCATATTACGAGCTACACTACATGCAAAATTACTCTTCAATGCTCCTAGGACGTTACCCCAGGGAGCTAAAGGCTGTGTCCACCCCGAGGCCATAACATAAATATATATAACGATGCATGACACTTGCTACCAAACAAATTAAAAATCCTGGTGACTAATGAAGGGATAGGGTAAAGGACTTCAGGGCTTCACCCGAATACCAGTGAGTTCAAGTACAGTGCAAGTCCATCTGGATAGAATGTCTGTGGTTACATGCATGGAAACTATCCTGTGTTTTAGCTGCCTATCAGATCTCTTAAACTAATTGTCGATATGTGTCATGTCATCTAAAATAAGAATTTTGAATTCACAAAGTGTTTGCAAGTCCATGGAAAATTCGGGCAGTGTGCTCCAACCAATTTCAAATTGAATGAACTCAGAAATCAAAACAAAGCTGCATATTTTGCTTTGCTTTCAAACAGCCACGATAGAAGCCAGCAACATACGGAGGCAGTATCTAAAATCAGAACTAAACGAAAGATATGTCAGTTCAGATGATTATTAATTTTGCAAGCATGTAAACAGTCAGGGTCATATGTCCCAAGGTGCAACTAATTTGCAATGAAGCGAATTCAGAAATCAATATCAAATTCCATATTTGTTTTGAACTCCAACAGTTTTGCAATTCAATCAAATATTAGAGCAAGGTTTGTCCAAAGACAACTTTTTAATAAAATGAACCCAGGAATCAGAAACCATTCAACAAAATCATAGCTTTGTTTTAAACTGGCATGATTAACAAGTCCGTAAGATGTCAGAACATTCTATGCTCAAGGAACATCTTAAAATCAACCCAATTCAGATATTATGACCAAATTATTGCTATGTTCTAAATGGACATTTGGAGCCAGTTAGGAAGGACAACATGAACTACAAGAACATCTCAAAATCAAGGAATTCTGAAATCAAAACCATAGTTTATATTTTTCTTTTTGTACAAACAGCTATTAAAGTCAAGTAAATAAGATATGAGTTGATATGTCTTCAAGGATCACTGCACAATCAATTGAGCACAGAAATCAGAATCAAATTGTTTATTTGTTCAGAACTACGAGTGCTTTTAATAGCTACGAGAAGTCAGGCCCATGTGTATTTACTGAGGAAAACCTCATATTATGCCCATGGCATTCAAGAAACTATCGTTCTAAGCACGGATTTGGAGTGGTTAAAGGAAATCTAAGAGGATTAAAAACTAATTTATGCAAGTCTGTCGAGAAAGCACTCTCTTGTGATGAGAGCACATCTGGCTCAGAGATGGGTCTATCATTTATGCATAAACCATCCGTTTAACAGTGCCATTCTCCTGTGAAATCTTTCCTACACTATTCAAGCAAGAATTGAAAGATCTTGTTTGCTTATGACGGACCATAGCTCAATGGTTGACTTATCTCGTCAACTGACACAGGTATAAGCGATTTCTAAAATTTGGATGATAGTATAATATTTGGAATGTGTTACCTGGGTTGAAAAACATGATCAAAACATTAGAAAAATATAAGTGAATAAGTGTGTTCACAACCTGTTACAGCTTTCCATCTTAGAATTCCCGTGTATTTTCCAGGGTGAAACTGACGTATCATCAGCCAATTCACCTTGAGAGGAGTCTTTCAAGGATAGATAAAATCTGCTAAGGTTTTTGTACACCCATTTCAAGTCAGGTGATCAATCTTTTGATAAAACGTCTTTTAATTTCTCTAACATATTTCGTGCAATGCTAAATTGTGTCATGAATGAAAAAGTACCGGGTGTCCTAAAAACTGTACTTCCGTTTGAAAAATCATCAACATTGGATTACACAGCCGATCTTCGATCTTCTTTTTGTAAAGTAGATCAAGGACCAAATTATTATCCAATGTATAGTTATTCCTGTAATTGGTTTCAAAATTAGTGAATTTAGCTCTTTTTAGGGCGACCTGGTTTTGACTCAAACTACAAAAAAGCATTGATGATTGCCAGACCAATTTCATTGTGCATTTAAAGCTTCTAGTTTGGTCTTAAATTACAGAAAGAAATGTGCATTCTCACTGGAGACTTCAATAATGATAAAATATATGAGAATCATGACTCTTACGCAAGATTTAGATTTTAGGTTTTAGGTTTTAATCTTTCAGACGGACAATATTAGGAGCAGTAAATTGTAAAGCGCTGCTGAGTACATTACTATGGGGGCGCTATACAAATATTGTATTATTATTGTTATTACTATTTAATTATTAAGATTGAGTCTTTTGCTTCAAAACTATAGCTCAAAATATAGTTTTTCAACGTATAATTTCTCTACTTTTCTGTGTCACAAGCAAACATTTTATCATCTTTGTTAAACAACTCAAAAACAATTTTTTATCAAAGGTTTGATAATAAATTTTTGGTTATTTTTCAAACAGGAGTACTTTTCCATGGGACACCCGGTAGAAAAAAACTGAAATTTGCAAAGACTATGATCACGTATTTCATTTCATATTTTAAACATATTTATACAGGGTACAAAATTCAATAAATATTGTTTTACAATTTGGCCCTGTCAAAAGTAAAGTTCCTAATATAATACATATAAGCAAATTAGATAAAAATTTACACCTGAATACAAAAAATATCTGTACAAAATTAAAGATTTTCGTACCCCAACTGTCTCAACCTTGATTTAAAAGAGTAGACCGAGGGAGCCTCTTTGATATTGTCGTTAAGCATGTTCCACACTTTTGTACCACGGTAAGAGAATGCCTTTTGGCCACTTACTGTTCTCATTAACGGTACCGCAAGATCATTTTTAGTGTTTCTTAGCTCACGAGTGTGGAAATCTGATAGTCTTACGAAAAGATCACTGATGTACTGTGGTGCTAGATCGTTTAAAGATTTGTACATCATAGTAGATGTTTCTTTCAAAATCATTTCTTTGATGGACAACCAGCCTAGTTCTTTGCGTAACGGCACAGATGGTGCATCATAAGGACTACCCGTAACGATTCGGGCAGCCCTGTTTTGCAGTTTTTGTAGAGACTCTATTCTAGTAATACCACTACAGCCCCAAACGGAGCAGCAATAGTTTAGATGTGGTTCTACAATACTACGATAAATGTCCTTCAATGTCTCCATAGATACGAAGTTTTTACAGTATTTCAAAAGGCCAATTGCTCGAGAAACTTTCCCTTTTATACTCTCAATTTGGCACCTCCACGTTAGACTGTTGTCTATTTGGAGACCAAGGTATTTTACTTTGCTCACTAAATCAATGTCAGTGCCACCAACGTTAAACACAGGTAACAAAGCAGGCTGCACTGCCATTTTATTTACATTTTGCATTGACCCAACTATCATAGCCTGTGTTTTGACGACGTTCAAGGATAGCTTATTACCTTGAAGCCATTTCTCGATATCAACAAGTTCGGCGTTTAACACCATGTGCATTTCTTCCAAGTTTTTGGAGGAATAGGAAATCATGGTATCATCAGCATACATGTTTGCCTCGGCCTTCTTCAGTGCAAAGGGAAGATCATTTATATAAAGCAGAAAAAGAAGTGGTCCCAAACAGGAACCTTGCGGCACTCCGACATCAATATCTTTGATGTCAGAAGAGACGCCATTTACTTTGCAAAACTGCTTTCTGTTATTCAAATACGACCGGAACCAATCATGTTCCAAGCCATTGATACCATAGAAATTCAACTTATCGAGAAGAATACCATGATCAACGGTATCAAACGCCTTCTTAAGGTCAATGAAGATCATAGCTGTAAATTTCCCTTTATCAATGTTGACGAACCATGCATTCGTGCATTTTAGAAGGCAAGTGACAACAGAGTGTAAAGAGCGAAAGCCGGACTGTTGTAAGCATATGAGCTTGTTATCGTCCAGATATCTATATAATTGGTCGTACACGAGTTTTTCAAATAATCTAGAAACAGCTGGTAGAACAGATATTGGCCTGTAGTTTGATCTTTCATCAGATGGGCCCTCCTTAAATGTAAACGTAACATGAAATGGGTAAAACAAACCTTGACCGACTAGGTCTATTTTTAACTTGAACACTCCCATTTTTCATTTTTGCCTCAAATCCATTGCATTTGATGGACAGCATTTTGGATAAATCATATCATGTTTCGTTAAAATTAGAGTGGAAGAGTTTATCCCGCAGCTTTTATTTCTATTAACCCAATAGTGGTTGGATTATCTGACACGTCCAAATTCAGTTAGGGGGGTCGGGTCTCATTCTTCCAATATAACCTTTCACCGATGATTGGTAGAGCAACCACATTTTATGTGCTGGTAGCTCTTGGCATGATATTCCTAAAAAGATGAAAATCAATTGAAAATTAGATACAATTATTGCTTACGTCAGCAGTCTTCATGGTTGGTTAAGAAATCTGAATTGGGAAAAATCAGGAAAAAGGCGATAAAATCAAACTTCGAGCATAATTTCAACCCTAACACAAAAATTACGGTAACATCAAATAACACAACTCTGCGAAGGAAATTTGCAAAATATTTAAATGTTGCTACTTTCCTCTTAAAAATTGCTATTAGATAGTTTGCAATCCAGTTCTAAACAGCTTTTTCCACATATTCATTTTATCAAAATATTTCCAAGAAACTTTCGGAGTACCAGCACAGTAGGTCGATGCAAATAATTCGAATTTTCATTGTCATGAACATTCTCCTAGCAGAGTTATTCGAAAAACGTTTCTTGAAAATCCCCTCAACCAAAATATGGTAAAAAGTTTTTTGATTCATATTGGAATCTGTGATTGCTCTTCTTCAATAACTTTTTGCTATGATTTTTCGATTGGTAGCGGAGAGAATGTAGTATGGCAATAGGCTTTATGGTAACCTTGGGACATATTTCTGAAATAGATTGAATGGAAGCTTCTATCAATAATTCGCCCCCCTGCAAGTTCTGTCTTTGGTATTCACGAGGCCTATCGTATCTTTCCCAAATAAGGGTCGGTCTCAGCAAACTAAATTTCCACAAATTCAAGTACAATTTCAGAGACACCAGAAACCCACTGTGCCCAACGAATGACGGTATTGAGGACACGGATCACTTTCTGTTGCTTTGCCCTTCATTTGATATTCAACGACAAAATCTTCTCGCTGGAGTTTCACTTGCATTACGACCATTTGTTGAAATCAACAGACAACAGCCTTTCTAATACGTTCTTTTACAATTTTTTGTTATATAGTGATAAAGACCTTGCAACTGACGTTACTAAAAGTATACTCGAACTGACTTTAGATTTCATCCACAAAAAAGGTCGGTTTGTTTAGGATAGATACAGCCATACAGCCACCAAGCAGCCACAAAGTCATTTCATTCTTGTTTCCATTTTCGCTTGTTTGTATCATTAAGTAAACATCGTATATATGTAGCCTTTTGTAATTGTATATTTAGATGTAATTTAGTTTAATGCTCTATGTAATGACCCTGGGATAGTCATGGGTTCTTGCTTCCCTGGTTATCATCTTAGTTATGTAGTTAAGTAAATTGTAAGTATAGTCTTGAGTACCTCGTTTTGTAAATTTCTATATAGAGTAAAACAGAAAAAAAGATGTTGTTACAAGTTCTAATAAGCCATTACACTAAAGATGGTGGCAAGGAAGTTTTTACCAAGATGCACTGCGTTCTTTTTGAATTCTTATAGAATCGATAAAGATTCGTAAATAGAATGCAATTCATCTTGGTAAAAAGTTCTTGGCCGCCATATTTAGTGTAAATTTCTGTTGTGATTAAAGAAATGAAGCAAGTTAGAAATGTTTTAACATATAAAGCTGCAGAAACAATAGCCGTGGGCATAGTAATGCCCCACGTAGACTATTGAAATGCAATTTAGATAGGCCTACTATAACACGAAATCAATAGACTGCAAAGTGTTAGCTGCCAGAGCTGTACTTAGAAAGAAAGCCCATGAAAGTAGCACAACGTGTCTAAAACAACTTCATTGGTTACCCATACATCTAAGAATTGGACATAAAATTCTAAATCTTGTTTTTAAGGCATTTAAAGGCACAGCTCCTCAATATCTAAAAGACATGCTGAAACTAACTGAAAGTGTGAGACTATTAAGATCAAACAAGATGTACACGAAAATAGATATTTCTAAAGTAAAGAGAGAATCATTTGCCAACAGATCATTCAGCATGGTGGGACCTCGGCTGTGAATATTCCTAATCAAATAAAGAAATGCAGTGATATCACAAATAGCTACGAGCTATATTTAAAGAGCAGAACACTTCATTGTGCATTTTGACCAAGGACGTACTTGGATACAAAAGCTTTATTCAATAATTCGATCATACAGCAACTTCTTCCGTAATGCAATCTAGTTTTACTTTTATGATAATCAATACAACGGCAAATCGTTTCTCAAACGCTATCTTTCGGCTTTAGTCTTTGGCACGGGTTCGGAAATACAGTCCCGTTCGAAAGACCACTGCTCTTCGGAAATCAAGGCATAATGATATTGTTCATGTTTAAATTAATTTTAAATTTTACCTGAGTGAAATCAGCAACATGGAGGATTTCTAAACATAGAGGCTCAATAACTTGCAAATACGGCCAAAAATTTCAAGAGACTTCTTGAGATTTTCTGCAACTCCTATGTTTTACATGACACATGTAAAAAGCACTTACAAATCAGAGGCTGACAGACAAGACTAATTTCGTTAAAACCATGCCAAAAATCGTGACAAAATTGTCTTCCTCGAAGCAATGGCTTTTACATGCTTTAACATGCATTATCCCTTGCGAATCATGAAAGTGTCATTTACATCCCTGGGAGTATAACAGAATAATTCTGTGAGACTTCGTCCTCCAAGAGTATAACACGTACTCATGTTTGTTGAAAGTCATTGCTTCACAACAGGAATATTAGGAAATTTGGTCGTCATTTAAGGCCGGTTCGTAAGGTTTCTTAAAGGGGCTCTCTCCAGAAAATCCTTCACAATTTTAGAGTGGAGTGGCTGACTTCATTCAGGTAAATTTTTAAAAGAATCTCTACATATCCACCATTGAATGATATGTTTTCCAATATTTTCGTTCTCTTATCCAAGGAGCAGTGGCCTTTCAAATAGGGATTGCTTTTCCCCCTCACCCGATAAAGGATTGGTCCGATTAAATTGTCCCAGTGATACACCGCTCTTGGTGTCCTGTCGCTCATGCCCAAACATGAGAGTTATAATGAAATACATTAAATGACATTAGCTTGGAAAATAAATTTGCAAATTACTGCAATTTTACAGCATACGTTCCAAATCTTTAAAAAAGCCGGTGTAAAATTGAGTGACCTATTTCTTTGAACTGAATGACTTCAAAGAAACTTTAGCTATTTCTCTATAATTCTACCGTTGGACTTTTCTGAAATTCTAAATAGTTTTAGAATTAGAGTGTTTTTCTTCCTTTTCAAGAATTCAAGAAAAGTTTTCAAAAAAACTTAAAACCATCGTAATTTCTAAACCGTTTGACGCAACATGAATTAATTTCGAAGAGAACAATAATTTATGGATGCCTGCAATATGGTATCAAGCAAAAGCCTGTCACTCATCTTGTTTATGATTTAGAAACTTGATGACGTCACATCCTAAAATGAGCTGAAATGTAAAATATGCTATCATTTTGAAAAATATTCAAAATTTCTGGAAAGTCCAACGGTAGAATTATAGATAAGTATCTGAAGTTTCTTTCAAGCCATTCAATCATAAGAAATAGTTCATTGAATTTTACACCCACCTTTTTACGCTGCGTTAAAGATTTGGAACCTATGCTCAATTTTATTACTTTTTTGTGAAAATTATGATACGAAAATTTGGGACTTTGACACAGTCAGAAGTTTCATTGCTACAGACTTCCTTATTTCAGAGTTTTCAGGGGGAATCTACTAGAGAGGGGCTAACCCTAATACGAAATAGGGTTCATCATTATCACTGAGCAAAAAATTTGCATTTAATCCAACTGTCATTGATTAATAAGTTAATTGATTAAGCATATAGTGGTTGGGCCATCTGACACGTCCTATTTTGGTTGGGGGGCAATACAGCCCCCTACTTAACTCTTGACTGGAAATAGATAGAGCAACCAGATTTGGTGTACTAATAGCCCCAGACTTGTAATTTATGAGAATAAAAAATACAATTAGCCGTCATTATTGCTTGCGTCAGCATTTTTCTTTGTTTGGTCAAGGAAAGTGGCAAAATCAGTCAAAATCAGGAAAAATGCGATACAATTTTATGGGGAGAATAATTTTCATCTAAACATAAACATTATCATAGATTACATCAAACAGCACTACCCTGCAAAAAATCTTTTGCAAAATATTGCAATTTTAGTACTTTTTCGCAAAATTAATATTCGAGAATTGGCGATTTTGACAGAGTCAGTTTCGGAAAATTGTCTTCTTCGCTCTCATTTGTCCAAATATTTCTATAAAACTTCTTGAGTCGTTGCACAATATGTAGTAGCAAAACGTCACAAAGTTTCCAGGCCATAATTTTTCTTCTGGCAGAGTTATAAAAAAAGTCTACTAGGGGGGAATTTGCTCCTCCCCCCCCCCCCAACAAATATAGGGTTAAGAAATCGAAATATCAACAGCAAACCATATGAGACTGCAAAATAAGAGTATCAAGCAAGTATTTGGAAAGTTTTTGATGATTTCATGCAGTTATTTAGTAAAAATTGACCGTTCTTTTAGCTCAATTTCGTCAAAATTTGAAGTTTTCTTGGTTAGCCGAGCATTCATTCACTTGACTAAAATTAAGTGATAATTTTTTCAGATTCTTCGTTGTTCAATTATGACACAGTGGAAACTTCATTCTCGTAGCTGGTATACTATTATTAGTATTAGTATTAGTATTAGTATTAGTATTAGTATTAGTATTAGTATTAGTATTAGTATTAGTATTAGTATTAGTATCAGTATTAGTATTAGTATTAGTATTAGTATTAGTATTAGTATTAGTATTAGTATTAGTATTAGTGGGGGATAAAGAGCCCCTCCCTCTCTTGAAAGTCAATAAAATGTCACCAGTTAAAGATACCGTTAAGACCAATCTGCTTTTCCTGTTCCCTTGAAGAATGGAAGTGTTCGATATAAACGATTAAAGTAAGTTAAGTCTTGCTTAGAAAAGAGTATGAAATTTTTTTATGGTCCGTTTTTGATGCATCGATACAACCCATTTCAAACTGCTCAGTTTAATCGAAAACTTCCCTTCTTCCGTTCATATTGATCAACCTGGTTTCAAATGCGAAGCCAAAGATATCAATCGTTGTGCCTTCACATTGATTGTCCCTGTTTTGTGAACCTCATTTTTCAATGTTGTAGAGTTTTCAAAAACCTCCATTTTTGTGGATATCCAATTTCGAAAGAGTTTTCGAAAGCCTCCATTTATGAATTGCTTTTGTGAAGATCAGTGTGAACACTTTCACACAAAAACCAATGTTTTTCTAGCTGTTTTTGTATAACCACACTAATTAATACATTAACTGAAGGTGACTGAAGTTAAGCACGGTCAAGTGATGTCAAACTTCGGATGGGTGACCTCGGAGGCTTGACTTCGCAACTAGCCTTGCGGCCCTGCGGAAGGGACATTAAACTAGTGGTCCCATGCCTAGTCAGGTGACGTATGGTGGGCTTGAATTGGCTCCAAGTTGCTAGAAATATTTCCTGCCCGCTTAAAATAAATTATTGAAAAAAAATTCACTACTAACACAGGAAATATTGGAATGAGGCTTTTAGACAATTTTCAGTCAAAAAGGTTCAAGTCCATTTTCAAAAATGGAAGGCTACATTCTGCCATCCTTGAATCAGGCGTAAAGTTCTAATTGACATGCAAACAGAGATATCGAATTTGCATTACCGGTGATGGAGGCTCAGCTGTACAATCAACGTTCTCTCTTGCATGCTTTTATCATATAATCTTTTTGTAAATATACACGGATTGTACATTTCTTTTTTATGAATTTGTTTTAGTATCTGTAAAATTTTTAAAGTAGGCCTTAATTAGCTGTATTGTAGCTACTCTTTTAAATTAGCCTACTAAAAATAANGCTTTTATCATATAATCTTTTTGTAAATATACACGGATTGTACATTTCTTTTTTATGAATTTGTTTTAGTATCTGTAAAATTTTTAAAGTAGGCCTTAATTAGCTGTATTGTAGCTACTCTTTTAAATTAGCCTACTAAAAATAAAGAAATGATAATAATAAAAGGAAGGGTGCAGTAGAGCCAATATTCAAGATAGTGCCAAATCTAAATCATTGTTTCCACAAAGCCATAAACAGCTGTAAGGTGACCGATTTGCAATCTGCTGTTATCTTCCTTCTTTACTGTCATCGTAGGCGATCTATTTTCCATCGGAACTCCTGAACCTCGTGCCGCAGCCAACAGCCAACAGCCATCATGCCTAAAAAGCTGCAGCGTATGAAAAACCCAAAAATTGCTTTTGAGTGTTAGCCATGCAGATATGGTTACCATTCTTGTTGGGGATACGAATCATCAAAGTTCAAAGCAAGGGTATCCCCCAAAAAGGAAACATGTGATCATGCGCAGAAAGCATGTTTGGTTTGTGAAAAGAATGTGGGCAGAGAATCGAACCACAATCCAAACAGGGATTAGCACAGAAACAAAGAGATTCTCGCTTGGTAATAGGTTTCCCAGCTGTTGATCTGCTTTGAACTTTACCAGAATACCAAAAGGCTCAGACAAAAGGGGCAATCCTCGGAATCCTCAACAAATGCAGAAATACATACGACACCAGCAATGGTTCCGGTAACGACTGTGCCAACCTTACCGCAACTCAATGCTAAATTGAAGCCCAGCAGGAGTCCAAGTATTCTTCTTTTTTGTCAATCGCATTGTATGATTTTCACATATGCGTGACAATTGCTTAGCAAGAGTAATAATGAAGAGCATAGGAATTGTCTTTGTCGTGTCTATAAATCACCTAAAGATTTTATTTTCATTCACTTGGAGGATCTATCTGTGAAATCAGGCTCATTTTCTCCTTTTACTGAAAAGCATTTCTACGTGCTCCGTGTAAAGGATTTGATCAAAGCAATTTGTACTTTCGAAAATTCGTTTAAACAAATGTTGCTGTATCCAAACCTCTTAAAGGTATATGGAAAAGGACTGTTGGGACGGAATCGCTTGAGACAAAAATGTTCACATTTTGAATAGGAATCTGCAAATTGCTATCAAGTATTCATTTTGGTATAATGGCAGGGAAGAAACGTTAACTACTTGAATATGATTCTACTGCTGGCTATTTGTAAAATACGAAATATTTTTAGATTTAGATGATTCTCTTCCCTATTGAGCATTAAAGTGCCGTTTTAAAGTGCACCAGCAGCATAGCTAGGGGTGACAAGCGGGGTGGCCACCCCCTCCAATCATCGCGAAAGTCGGTTGTCGTGATTCGCCCAAATCTGTTGAGAAACTGAAGGCGGGGGGTGGGGGGTTAGTCGTATTTTTCTCCAAAATTTGCAGGTGCGCTGGCTGTGAATGTCAAAAGGGGGAAAAGGAAGTCTATTCTTTAGCTAATAAATCACATCTTCGCATTGTTGGAGTCAACAAATCCCAACAATTTTCTGCTCGCTTCGCTCGTAATTCCAAACATCTAATCATAGTATGTCTCGTATAAAATCTTACTATTACCGCCTGGATTGCTATCAATTCCAGGCATTGCAGCTTTATTAGAATCAATGGACTTGACTTAGCCGCCCCTTCAACTGTGCATGTGTATTGCATCTATTTGAGAGAGAATATAAATCATATAAATTGCTTCTCATACATTTCTGCTCGCCTCGCTCACATTTTCATGTGCATTTGCACTTTTCGTATTTGGCATCAGGCTGCCACTTGTCTACTTCTTTGCGATTTCTACACTTCCAGATGCATCTAGCATTTGCTTATGCCTTCCTTAATTTCATCGACAGTGCACCTCTTTTGAAAAATGCGATGAAAATCAATGTTTGGTTTTAAGACATTTGCTGCTCGCTTCAATCGCATTCTCTTTATGTTTCTTATGCTCACTAAACTCCGCCATTCAATTGCACTGCATTTGCCATTTTTCTAGCGTTTTGATCAGAGTTTCAAAGCGAAAAACGAATAAGGATTGAAATTTGCAACGATGGCATAAAGCCTTCTTCATGTGTCCAAACCCTAGAGGCATGGAAAGTTTCAATGAAAAGTGTTTCGTCTGCTCGTTTTGTGCAGGCACATTTGTGTTTCTCCTGGGAGAAGGCAAGTCTATCCAGCTAAATTGTATCTGTAACTTTATTGAACTTGTCTCTATTCTTCAATTATGGGTGTCTTTGTCGATAAAGGGTGTTTCCGGCATTATAAAGGGAGTGGTCCCAAACAAGTTTTGCTCGCTTCGATTCCTGCTATACTTGCCCCCCAAAAGCAAGACCCTGGCTAAGCCACTCACTAAGCCGTCATTATTTGGAGACTTTTAAGGAAGCTTGAAATGATTTAAACAAACCACATCTTACGAAAGTCCTGAAAATGGTAATTAGCAATAATGTTTCATTCATTTGTCTTACTTT
>REGL01001817.1:8950-20304 GCA_004194395.1 Aurelia aurita complex sp. Pacific
CTCACCTGGCTCAAAATGTTGCTCAGATCTTGGAGAAGGATTTCAGAGATGATGGTGAAAAGGCTGCGGCTAGTTTTGGAGCATTTTACAAAACATTAAATCCTTGAATTCTTCGTCTTTTGTGACAATCACCACGATATCTATTCCACGTGTTTGGAGCCCTTTAAAATGTTTGATTAACTTCAGCTCTCTCCAAGTAATCTTTAACTTCCAACCTGTGCATTTAGCCAAGTACCGAAGACAATAGGCCAATTCCCAGGGGTCAGGAATCTTCGAAAGTCTATTGTTTGTTTTTCCTGGCAACTTTCCAGATTCACAGATTCCAACTAAATGCGGGGGCGCAAGGTCCTGTCGGTCAGCGGCAAAAACATAATTCAGTCTTGCTATCAAACGAAAGTACTTTGCAAGGGGAATCGTTTGATACCAATCACAACTTCATCAAGGTTAAGACAAAGGATTTATGACTGTTTTTGTGATTTTCTTTGTGACTACTTTCCAAATATGGGTATCTACTGGTCACGTGACTTATATTATGACAATAGAAAGTCTAAAATTGAATTGCCAATTAAAAATTAGGAAAAGTCATGGATGTTTCAGCTCATATGTCTATTTCCTCTCGGTTTTATAACCAAAAGTTTGGTTGGGGGGGCATTTTTTGCCCCCCGGGTACAATAGGGTTAAGACCATCGCACACGGGTCAGCATTTGTAGGAAACATTGGTAGACAACAAAGTTTCCCATATTTGTTGATAACGTATAACAAACTCATTTAACATGTTTTCACCACGTTATCATAATGATTCCTTGAGTGGTTGTACGGTTCAACGATCGCCCTTGACTGGCTAAATGTAATGTTCAACATGTAGCCTATGGGGCTGCCAATATTTTTGGAACGGTTTACAAACACATAATAGTGATTAGACATTGTTGGAGAAATTCGCACCAGTCGTATCTTTTTCCTGCCAGTCAGCCTTCTTGTTTGAATTAAAAATTTTACTTGTCATTAATCACTTATCATTATGTAGAAATAATTCCTCGATCATAAATAAATAGCACTTCATGGTAATATTTCTTCCTAGGGGTCATTGTTGCAAATGGTGAGAGAAACGTCCTAACATTCCGCAACTTTCAGTCACGTGTGATCAAGCCATTTGAATTCAAATTTTCAAGATGTGGCAGCAAAACACACCAAAGCAATGGAAGCTTCGTTATGGATGGTATGCTACCAAGATGGCCTCTCCATGGCTTCTGTTCTGCCATGTCAATCAATGCAGTCAAGACTTATGCAAAGAAATACTCAGTGCAAGCAAGGATACATAACATTGATAGCTGGCATGGAGCAGATTGGGGTAACGCAGGGCTCATGTTTAACGCCTTGGATGAAAATAATTATGATTATGTTTACATCAGGTTTGTAACTGTTTCTCTTTTTTCATTCGAGAACCATAGAAGTCGCATTCTGATGAGAACATAGGTTCGAATGGCCTAAGTGTGCCAGAAATTTGTCTGTTTCTTTGCGTCCACCTGCTCCATAGTACATGATTTTTACTCTATTCTAAATACATGATAATGATGTCTTCTGTTGTAAATAGCTTTTCAGATAGGAATCATTGATTGTTTTGCACTGGTAATAGAATAAAAAGCCCAATAAGATTTTGAACATATGAAGCGAATTTTCTCGCATCCATGCTTCAAACGAAGCGATCAGAAATAAAGACGAGGGTGGTATTATGTCTAGCATACAATCAAGAACCATGCAAGGTATTGATGAAAATATAGATTATCTTTTTGGGAATGGCTTGAAGAATTCAGCAAAAACGATTGACTACAGTAAGCGTGTCAAAAGATTCTAGTATGCTCAATAACTGTTCCAGACCTAAAAATATCGTTAAAATTTACACCATTGAAAGACTTCTACTGGGTGTCCCAGAAAAAGGTACACAGATTTGGCTGGGTCTAGTGATCGAATTAGCTTCCGTCCATTGCTAATCACTCTAAAAATGTTCCTTGATAGTTAACTTGAACATAGACGCCTTGTTTCTTGCTATTGGTGCTTTTAGAGTAGAAATAGTTATCTGGAAAGCTCAAATTTTTGTCCACCCCCTAACCGGAACTTGACCTTTTAGCCTGAGAAAATTTTTGAAGCACATCGAGATTAAAAACTGATGTTAAAGACAAATTAAGATGCTGCACAAGGGGTGAATTCTAGCAAACAGAATCTAATATTATCTAATATTGTTCTAATTTTATCAAGGCTATCTTTCACTTATTCGCTGTGCCTCGTGAATTTGTTCAGGCCAAAACTACAAAGCTATTGTTTGGAGTTGGACACAAATGTTAGCTTTCAACATTAACATTTCTGCTCTCAAAGTGCCCATACCAGTAAACGAGGTATCTATGTTCAAGCTAACTATCGATGAACATTTTGAAAGAGATTAGCCATTGATTAAAGGGAATGTTAGCATATAAAAGTGGCTTAAGCCACTTGCGGTCAAATTGTAGCCTATCCGTGTGTGTATGTGTAGCTTTATTTTTATTCGATTATTTACAAGTAGCTAACAATATATACACTATTGAATAATATATACAAGTTAACTGATCTAAATCGAATTTACATAACTAACAATAAAACCTTTTTTTTTTCTTACCTATATAACTAAACTCTAACTGGTTGGCACTTGCAGGCACTACATTTGCAATTCGGACCATCCCATTGTTTTGATATCAGTATATCAGTTTTAATATCNCTGAAGGATAATGATCTTGGCGTGTTGACGCGCTATTTAATCCAACACTGCGCAAAAAGGCCGCAGAACCGCCAGCGGCAGCAATTTCTGCTGAGTCATAAGACAAGCGTTTCGACTTTGTTGCGCAGACTCTACACTTTAGGATAGTCGAGTCTGCACGCAGGCTAGTGTATGTGTAGCTTTATTTTTATTCAATTATTTACTAGTAGCTAACAATATATACACTATTGAATAATATATACAAGTTAACTGATCTAAATCGAATTTACATAACTAACAATAAAACCTTTTTTTTCTTACCTATATAACTAAACTCTAACTGGTTGGCACTTGCAGGCACTACATTTGCAATTCGGACCATCCCATTGTTTTGATATCAGTATATCAGTTTTAATATCAGTATCCATATTAATATCAGATATCAGCATTTCCTGCTGACCTAGATCAATTACCCTGCTGACCTAGATCAATTACCCAAATATGGAGCGGCAAGTGTCATAGTCTATTGTCTTCGCGCGGCTATTTTTATCGAGGACTTATATATGCTTAGATTCCCTTTAAAGCAAAATTCACACCGCTGGATCAAACCAAGTCTGTATGCTTTTTTGGGACACTAGGTATATGACCTATATAGAGTTATCTAAATACAAGCTATCTTGTTTGGCAACAAGCTGAGTGAACATGAATCCTGTAACGATGAAAGACATATCGTGGTAGAGAAATTGGCTCATAAAGATATTTAGAACATGTTTTAGATAGTAGGTCTTGAGCTTGCATGATTTCATTGAAGATGACTGAAGAACCCTCTTTCCACGCTCATTTAGGTGGTGAATGATATGATGAAGTATTTGTTGTCAGGAAAGATATTCAACGTCATTGAGGAGTTGGATCATTAATAGAGGAATCATAAACCTGATTTCCCATCCATTTGTTGATGCAATCTTGTAATTCAAACTTTTATCGATAAACCTTTTCTTTCAGAATGCACAACAAAGAAAACTGTTTCCAATTCGGATCACTCGTTGCTGGAGTCATTAGAGAACGATCAGCAAACTCAGGGCCATGCAAAGGAGTTCGGCCTAAGCAAGGACAATGGTTTAACATACGTGTGCAAGTTACTTCAAAAAATGCAGCTACCGTCTACTTGGAGAATGTCGACCTTGGCAAATACGTTGCTTCGAACCCATGGTACACACGTGGAGGAGTGGTTGTGCAGAATGGTTCTAAAAATGTAATTATGTTCAGAGAATTTTCCCAGATTGCCAAAAAGTGAAGTAGCTAGGATTGTGAGTTCAGTTTATGGGTAGGCGGCTAAGAAAAATATATAGTTCCTTATTTACTGCTCGTGAAATTTTGTTCATAAACTAAATGTTTGGTTTGTAGCAGGTAGTTGTTTTCGAATAAACTAGTTGAAAGTAGAAGATATGCAGAAGGATAAACTTTTATGCTGGTCATTTTGGAGCAATGATGTAGGGGTCACGTCACAAGTTAGTTGCTTAAGGTAAGCTCGCACATGCAAAGGGTAAAGTGGTTCTTTGGAGGTGAATTTCCTACCCCCGTTGGTTTTTGCTGCATAGCATCGACTTCAACGTTGATTCGATATTCATCTTCCAGAGTCAGACCAGATGTACTGAAAAGATTACAGACCGTTGCTTATGAAGAGGGTCTCGAAAGGGATCCTCAATCTCGTTCTCCCAGTGATGTTCTGCGGCCAATCCGAGTCCATTTTTACAGGTACTATGAAATCATATCGCATACGAAGGTGTTGTGGCGCAGTGGTGTAATCATCTGACTTTGTAGCCAGAACAGTCAGGCGGACATGGGCTCGATACCCGGTAGAGCCCCACCACTTGTGCATTTTGTTTGTTTGTTTGTCATCTTATTTTAATTCAATTTCATACTAGGCTTCTAAATAGAAACTAATCTAAATCGAATATCTAAATATACTATTGGCAATGATTGATAATACATATTTAGGTCATTAGCAACAAATACTACACCTGCAAGTTGGCCCATCCCATTGTTTATTCGTCTCTTTAATGTTTGAATGTTTTCGGCTAATTTAATATTTTTGGGCAAAGCATTCCAAATTGTGCGTCATGATAAGGGTCGCGGACTCGATTGGGTCTTCTCTACTTCTGCGATCCCAGCGCTTAGCGCTAAAAACGCAACTTCACCTTCAAAGACCCCTGAAAATGCATACTAGTTAAGGCATCGTAAACAGATCCAAATCCCTTCGTATGTATATTTTTAGCTGCAGAAAGAGCAACGACCCTTGAAAATTGTGGTAAATACTTCTAGCCCGAGGAAGAATGAGGAAGGTATAAATGAAATATATGAACTTTTAGCAAGCTGAGTGGTTAATTTAATGTAGCCTATTTACATGCTTAGTGCCCGGAAAAGTAAAATGTTTATGTTGAAGACATACATTGTTTCAGTAATGAAACTTTGCACGTGTATATCAAAATGGTAAATCTCTCTCTAAAGAGCGTTTTAAGCTACATGTTTTAATCGGTTAAGAACTGTTTGTTTGATTACATGATTCCGTAGATTCATCTGAAACGGTTGGAAACAACTTGGAATTCTTCATTCAAATTAAGTATGTATTAATTACAGTCACTAGAATTAGTCTCATACATTCTCATTTAACTTTGTTAGGGCCTGATTATGTGGAAGCCGGCTAGCCCGGCAGACGGGCTGGCTCGCTTGCTGAGGTGGAATTTAGGTTGGTATTATATAGGAAAAGAGATGTGACATGTCGATGCAGGGAAACTGCGCATGCTCTATTGTGCATTTTCTGCCCGCTTACCAGGCTGTCTCGGTTTGATGCGATTACAAGGAGACGAGCCAGCCCGTTTAGCGAACCAGCCCGTTTAGCAAGCCACCCCACTTGCATCAAAGAGGGCCAGCTCGCTTACCGGGCTGGCTCACTTCCATGTAATAGCAAACGACTTTTTATGTGGAATAGACCATGGAAGTGAGCTGGCTCGTATGCCGAGCCAGCTCGCCTCATATAGTCCGGCCCTTAGGCACAAAAGTTAAAGGGAGTGTGCAATGCTATATAGACTTCTCTATAAATAAAACAAAGAAAACACTCAGACACATCATTGTTTCTTTTGTTATAAATTGTTGACAACACGTGTGGGACATCGAGTTGAATAGGCTATTCGTACATTTTTGCTCTTTGCAAATGCAAGGTCATAACCTTGCACAAACCTTTTAACAGGACAAAGTTTGCATCGAAACCGAAACAAAAAGCAGTGGCCACTGCATGTCTGTCCACCTCTCTTGTTACCTTCTGATGATTAATTCCAGGTTTGAAGGTAATGTGTCCATGAATAAGGAGAGCAAGTATATTCATCTTTCCATGTATTCCTATTATTCTTATATTCTTCAGGATGTTGACCCTATCTGCCAATATCCATCAAATTCTAGGCAAATGATTGGTTGATATTCAACGTGATCACATGAACAGATGATACTGTTGTAAATGATATTTTGTGATCAAACAATCATGAAACGTCACAGGCAGAAGCGACAAAGGCCTCCTTTGTATGTCCCTGTTTTTGTGACATTTCTGTTTGCTAGATCTCGCAAAGACACTGGAAACGATAAAAAAACGTCGATCAAGTTTTCTACCGAATCGACATGAATGGAAAAATATAGAGCTTGTTCGTGGTGATTTGAGATTTAGAAATCTATTAATTGTATCGATTTATTTTATCGATTAATTAATCGATTTTTAAATCCCAAATCATGACGAAAAAGTTTTCTCATTGTCCATTCATGTCGAATCTTTGAAAATTTGATCGACGTTTTTTGATCGTTTTCAGTGTTTTCGAAAACGAAATTTTAAGAAACTCTCTTTCTAAGAACTGAAAACAAAAAAATTTGCAAAAGTTTTTAGAATCTAAGTGCTGTTTTTGAAGCAACCACTTATTTTGCCTGTTCCTCTGCCATAAATCAGCAGCCACTTGTTAACTTAACTCGGATAAGGTCTCACACTTTAAAGGGGCTCCGTCGTCAAAGTGTAAACAAAACGATGATTTTTGCAGTTTTTTAAAAGGTGATATCACACAGGATTTTCGTATTTGTTTCAAAATGAAAGTTGCTGTTTGGGCATTAATCTTTGTACTTCACTAAGGAACAAATCAAACATTCATATCTTCTACGATTGCTTGGATATAAGTGGATTTTTGACGGTCACTTTTTTGTGGCTTGGGTGAAGCCACCAAACAAACTGCAGAGAACAATGGATGAACAATAGATAATCCCCGACACGTGCGAGTTTACGGATTTGTTTACTGTTTGACGACTGAGCCCCTTTAAAGGGGCTGGATAAGAAATACGTAAACAAATCCACGGTTTGTGCATCAAATATCACATTTTGAAAGGAGAAATTCCTTTGTAATTAGCTACATTCAAAAGGAAAGATCCTTATCAAGATACAGAATGGTCTTTGGGTGAAAGATCAACGAACAGACGTGTTGGGAATCCATTTATATCGCAGCAATCCCAAAACATATGGAGCTTTAATTTGTATCAGAAGAAATTGCAAAGGCAAATCTACAAGAGGAAACATTTATTTTGACTTTTCGTTGAATAGTCGCAATAACTTAGCTTATCAGAAAACAGCCAAATTAAAAATTTCCTCGACGGTTTCTTATCCAGCCCCTTTAAGTTGAAGCTTTGCCTATGCAACAGTGTAAAACTGAGACAGTTAATACTGCAGATCCTCCGCAGTAGCCACACAATGAGGCACAATTTTTAGAACACCCTGTATAGTCCACTAAAAAATTGCAATACACACAGCAGATTGCATTACTTCCAGAAATACTTTTTGTTACTGCTAACATGATACCACAGGGAGATAAACTCTGTAAGCGTAGTAAATGCTGCAGTGAAAGTCGTATAGCAGCAAAAATTTCCATCGAGTGGCGAGATTGCGACGATTGTATTGAGTCTAGATATGCCTTATGGTTAAACGTAAACGAGCCTCATTCGTAGCAGCGGCACAAGAAGGAAACTGCAGTCTAAATGCTCTTCTAGGAAAGAGGTTTGAAATAAACATAGTCAATTTGTATTGTTAAGACTTCGTAGGTAGTGGTTTATAACAAATTATGCAAATAATGAAGTTAATATCTAGCCTACATTTTGCTAAGAACAATCATTTATTTAGTAAAAAAGTGCAAACAGAACAGATTCTTTGCGAGTTTCTTCCTTTCCATAGTAAGAAATGAGGTCTGCATTTAGATTGTAATTTTAGGTTGTAGCTACTCTGCAAAGTTTGTTTCGAGTATTTGTCAAGCCTTTTTTGGGTCGTTATTACCATTGTTTCTCAGCCAGAATTTCTATTGTTCACGATTCAGTGCCTCGGCGATTTGTGTGTGAATTGGAGACGCCACAACTCATCGAAACCTTGAGATGTTTTAAACGTTCTTTAAACAAGTATATCGCAACATCTGGCGATTAGATTTCTTCAAAAATTACCGGAAATTTCAAGCATTCTACTCTCCTCGTTGCGTTTTAGTAAGGTAGGTCAAATTGAACGGAACCTTCACTTTCTATCGTCTTCTTAGCTTGTTCGCAGTGTGATTGGTCCGTAAGAATGAGGGTTTCGAAATTTTCGGCCAGTGGCCAAGGCCAAATATCGGGAAAACATTTGATTCTACGTTCAGTCCATATAGGAACAGAACTATTGTTTGATGCAAATCTTGAAATAGCCTGCCATTATCTTTGAATATTTTGAACATATCTTGAAAACCCCTCTGACTGCCTCTCTTCGGCCCTGACAGCAAGCTAGAAAGCCGTTGTCGGTCAAAGGTTTTTTGGCAAGTTTGTGTTCCTCTTTGTGACGAGAATTTTTGGGAAAATATTTGATGGGAATTGAGAAAAACCATTGAGAAGTTTATGTATGGTTAATGTATTCTTTTAGCTACACAAAACAAACTTAATCAACCCAGTCAAGCCACATGAATTGATCTATTGCTGATCGAACGCATGGCACAATTTTTCGACTCGCCTTCTGGTTGTAACTACCCGGTGAGTCAAAAATGTTAACACGTTTGGCGGGCTGTGGAATTAAAAGTATGCGGCTGATATTCAAAACTGAAATGTTAATTTGTCAGTCAAAGGCTAATATTGATCTGAAAACTTTGCTTCGTAACATCACTCATTACTTGGACCCACACATAAGGTGTTTGCATGGGACCGATCGATTCTGGTCCTTGATTTACAATTGTTTTTTTTAGAAAACAGAATTCAGATATCAATGGCTAGTAAATAATTAGAACAAAATCAAATGCGGAATGGTTGTTCCCTTACCAGCATTTTCCTAATTTCTGTGTTTACCGGAGCTCCGTCGCCAAGCAAAAAACAAATCCATAAACTCGCACGTATCACCGATTATCCATTGTTCATCCATTTTTTTCTGCAATTTGTTTGGTGGCTTCACCCAAGCCACCAAAAAGTGACCGTTAAAAATACACTTATATCCGAGCAATCGTAGAAGATATGAATGTTTGGTTTGTTCCTTGGTGAAGTACAATCATTCATTTCCACACAGCAACTTTCATTTTGAAAAATATGAAAATCCTATGTGATATCACCTTTCAAAAAACTGCAAAAATCGTCTTTTTGTTTACATTTGGCGACGGAGCCCCTTTATTAAAGATGAGTGTTTTACCAGTGGAAATTTTCAGCAAAGTTAGCCTTTGAATGATAGATTAGCGTTTCAACATTGAAGATCGGCCTCGTAAAATTTAATCCATAACCCGACAAACGTGTTAACTATTTTTTACTCACCCGGTATATATGGCAGGCATGGAGGCATTTTCTAAGATGGTAGTCTATTTTTTATCTGGTAGGTTACTATTACAGCGTATTTATTCAAGAACAGTTCGTTAGATTTATATCTTACTTAATAGTCTTGAAATTTTTACTGCTCGAAATTTATTGCTAAAACTTCATGGGATGTTCATTAAAATTTTTCTAAACTTTTAGTTATTTCTAAACGAGTTATTTCTGCAAAATCTAATATGGGTCATTACCTGGCCTCTGCAAGCTGTGTTTTGAGTGGTCCAAATTCTGAAACAGTGGACTTGGTAGAATCAGAATGTGTGTTTAATTGACCTGTTCAAGACTAATGGGTGTCCCGAAAAAGGTAACAGATCTTATCAAGTATGGCAATGGCTTTGATCAATCTGCAATAATGTTGAAGATGACCCTTAATAGTTTACTTTAATATAGGTACATCGTTCCAGCATAGGTTTCAAATCTTCAACTCGGCGTAAAAAGATGGGTGTAAAATTCAATGACCTATTTCTTCTGATTGAATGGCTTGAAAGAAACTTTAGATACTTATCTATAATTCTACCGTTGGACTTTTCAGAAGTTTTGAATATTTTGCGAAATTACAGCGTATCTTACGTTTCAACTCATTTGAGGATGTGACGTCATCAAATTTCTACATCATAAACCAGATGAGTGGCAGACTTTTGCTTGCTACCATATTGTAGGCATTCATAAACTATGGTTTTCTTCGAAATTATTTCATGTTGTGTCAAATGGTTTAGAAACTACGATGGCTTAAAGTTTTTTTGAAAATTTTTCTTGAATTCTTGAAAAGTAAGAAAAACACTCTAATTCCGAAGATATTGAAGATTTCAGAAAAGTCCAACGGTAGAATTATAGAGAGATAGCTACAGTTTCTCCAAAGTCATTCAGTTCAAAGAAATAGGTCACTCAATTTTACACCAGCCTTTTTAAAGATTTGAAACCTATGCTCATCGTTCCTTGGAATTGGTGTATCGATATTTGAAATATCAAAGGTAATGCTGGGGCAAATACGTTCCGTCTGTGAGCGAAACGAAGAAAAACTCAAGGACAGTTTTCTTTTTAGCTCAACCCCTTGTTCATGAAAACACCTCTCAACCATGTCGATTACCTTTTAATTTTGAAAATTCAAATTTGCCTTCACCTCCAAATGAGAGCTTTTGGGTTTTGGCCTTAGCTCTTGACTCTCTTATTGTGAGCATACGAGTCAAATCTTTCAATAGGGCACATGGAAACTAGCAAATCTTCCAATTTCACGCTTATAAGCCAATGATATTGTCGTATTCCGATCACATGACTGAAAATAAGGCTTTCGAGATAACTTTTCGAGTACCTTCACGAAAATAAAAATGGATATTCGAGAAATAAAGATACAGAGCTCGCTTTACCACGAATCAATTCGAGAGACCCCACTCCACAGTTGTTTTTCTGCATTTGGTTAAAATCTCATCAGGGATCGGTGTTACATCGAATTTCATTCCTTCGAAAATTGGCCTGTGTTCAAGAATTCTTCAGGAACGCTACAAATAAGATACAGCGTTCAAAATTTCACATCTTACGTGAATTATGTCCAGGAATAAGATGGAAATATTTGTTTGTGTGATTTTCGAAAATCTTGGACGAATTAAAGCTATTTGCTGCGAAGAAAGCTAATGGGCCTACCTTCCCCCGCAGCAGAATCCAAGTAATCGCATTAAATCACTCTTTTTCGCAATAATAACCAGCGGATACATTAACGAATAACTTCACCACAAATCGAATTTCTTTCCACCAT
>REGL01001817.1:25154-44491 GCA_004194395.1 Aurelia aurita complex sp. Pacific
TTATTTCTTTCTATATTAGTTACCGCGGGGTTGTCATAGTCTATTGCTCCTCGTGGTATTATCGTCCTTGTAGTGTTTCGTAGAGTAATTAGTAGGTAGCGTCATAAGTAATTCGTCTTGTAAAAAAATTATAATGGTTTATACAAAAAAAAAATATATTGTAAACATCCATAAACTATCGTTTTCTTGGAAATTATTTCATGTTGCGTCAGACAGTTTAGGAATTAGGATGGTTTTAAGTTTCTTTTAAAATTGTTCTTAAATTCCTGAAACAGAAGAACAACACTCTAATTTTGAGAATATTCATGATGTCAGAAAAGTCCAACGGTAAAATCATAGAGAAATAGCTAAAGTTTCTTTGAAATCGTTCAGTTCAAAGAAATAGGTCATTGAATTTTACACCAGGCTTTTTAAAGATTCGGAGCCTATGCTATGCCTGATGCCCTTTAATAAAAGAGTACTAACTTTACACCTTAAAAACGTTTTAGATCATCTAGTCTCTGGTAGCACTCTCGAATGTTCCTGAAGGGATTTTCCTTGATGCAATTTAGGATTGTGGCTCTATTGAATCTTTTAGGAATCGATTCAATGTCAGGTAGACCCTATTTACACTCTATGTGCAACTTTGGAGCTGTAACTAAAGTGCAACGGAGCAGCCTCCAGTTTCTACTGTTCCTGCTGATCCATTACACCTCAGTCTAAAGAATATTAGAATAATCCTTCTGCCTACAAACAGATTTTTTTCTGGACTGGACCAGTAAATTCCCTTGGGTTAGCAACATTGTAAGGGATCGAAACTGTACCAATACAGCGTAAACGTAGGCGTAATATCCGCCAACTGATTCCTAAGGACCTAAATTCATTTTTCTGAGCCATAAATTGAAANGAATGTTCCTGAAGGGATTTTCCTTGATGCAGTTTAGGATTGTGGCTCTATTGAATCTTTTAGGAATCGATTCAATGTCAGGTAGACACTATTTACACTGTATGTGCAACTTTGGAGCTGTAACTAAAATGCAACGGAGCAGCCTCCAGTTTCTACTGTTCCTGCTGATCCATTACACCTCAGTCTAAAGAATATTAGAATAATCCTTCTGCCTACAAACAGATTTTTTTCTGGACTGGACCAGTAAATTCCCTTGGGTTAGCAACATTGTAAGGGATCGAAACTGTACCAATACAGCGTAAACGTAGGCGTAATATCCGCCAACTGATTCCTAAGGACCTAAATTCATTTTTCTGAGCCATAAATTGAAATTTCTTAAATGTGCTTGGTGGACCAAAAAGAGCTTTAAATTTTTGAGAATTGGTAATGCAGAAAATATTTGTGGTGTGGAAAGAATTAAGATTTGATTGATAGCCGAAACTCTAAAGTATTTTTTTGTGAATTTTCCTCTGTTATTCTGAATATTGTAAGTATACTGGAAGTCCCAAAAATGTATGCGGATTTGGTTGACCCTAGCGATATGAATTTAGCGTTGAAAAATCTTATTTTGAGCTATAGTTTTGACTCTAGCGGTATGAATTACTGGTTGAAAAACCTCATTTTGAGCTATAGCTTTTAAGCAAAATACTAAATCTTGTCTAAGGGTCCAAATTTTCAGATTCTTTATCATCGTTGAAGTCTCCAGTGATAGTGCACATTTCATTCTCTAATTTATTATGACCAAAACTGCAACTTTTACTTGCACAAAGACATTGATCTTGCCATGATCAATGCTTTTTGCAGTATGATTCTAAACGAGGTAGCCCCAAAAAGAGCTAGATTAGCTATTTTTAAACCAATTGCAAGATCGGCTATATCTTGGAAAATACTTTGGTACTTGATCTAAGTGACAAAGAAAGAAAATTGATGATTGGCCATGTAATCAAGTTTTGCTGATTTTGCAAACGGCAATACTTTTTTTGGTACACCCGGTAGAACAGAATCAAATACTTCAGCCCTTTTGCTATTAACTAAACCTAGGTACAGTCCAATATCTCAAATATTCTCCACATAACAAATTTTCAAACAGTTAACCCTTTCATTCCCACCGTTGCCATTTGGCAACACATATTTCAACATATTCCACAACTCCCTAGCTTGCTTGGTCTGGATTTTTCTCCTTGTGTTACTGTAAATGAGCCATTGTTAGATGAGAATGTGGCAACTGTTTGATGTTTGACTGCCTTTTCATAACAAATATTGAGCATTGAAAAAGAGACGAATCGCTTTGCTGTCACTTCACTGAAATGGTCATTGGATAATGATTGAGATAACATTGAGTGAAGATTTAAAGATATGTTTCTTAGGTTTATTCCCAAGCTGAAACCTGTCAGTTGAAGTAGATTGAATCAATTTTNAACTGCCTTTTCATAACAAATATTGAGCATTGAAAAAGAGAGGAATCGATTTGCTGTCATTTCACTGAAATGGTCATTGGATAATGATTGAGATAACATTGAGTGAAGATTTAAAGATATGTTTCTTAGGTTTATTCCCAAGCTGAAACCTGTCAGTTGAAGTAGATTGAATCAAATTTTTTCTATGCCTTGCTCAATACCATAAAATTTGTCTCAAATATTTGCATGCCATTTGGCAACAATCGGAGTTTGAATCAAATCAATAGGATTTTGTATTGAGAAAAATTAAGGAGGTAAAACATGTGAAAAAGTCATGCTGTTTTTTTTTCACGAAAATGAGTTATTCGATGGAAAAATATGCTAAAAAACACAAAAAATAATTTTTTTGACAAGTTTTTCATAATTTGGGAAATAAATGGTTTTAAAATTCTTTTTGGTCCATCCGGTATAAACGTTGCAACGAACCTGATGTACACATATTCGTAATTGTTCTCATCAACAGCATTGAACACAAGGCCTGCATTCCGGGAATCAATTACAACCATGCTTTCGACAATTTTCAATTTGACTAGAACTGAGTACTCCATGAATGAGACATCTGCAGTATAATGAGGCAATGCAGTACAGAACCCATCTCTTGGCCAATGCCCTAACGTTCCATCCATTGTGTAATGTCCATTATTTTTGTGGGTTCTCTTTCCACAATGCGAGAATTTGAATTTCAAAGGCTTGATAGAATTCAATTTAAAGTTTCGGAAAGTAAGTTCGTTGTCACCTCCGTTGGAAACGATAACACCTGTAGAAGAGAGATTTTTAAATTTGATCAAAATTCTAATACATTCAGATTTAGTCGCAATGCATCATTTCCAATTTGCTGAGAATATAATGCTCTGGATCAGAGTATGTTTGAATTGAAGATTTTTTCAAAACATACTAGGGAATACTCTGATCCAGAGGGTAAGAAGATAACCGGTGTCCCGAAAAACTGTATCCAGGTTTGAAAAATTCTGACACAAAGAGTTGAAACTCAATCGTCCAAAGCAATTTTTTATGAACCCCCATTTACTAAATAAAGTTTTGATACTTTTCTTACCATTGTCGGTAACTTGGTTGTAGAGCTATAAATAAATAAGTGTAAAGCTTACTCTTAGCACCAACCCAGAGCCGCCCATTATTAGACCCTTGAGATGGAAAGAAACTGTAAAGCATGATCAACCTCGACTTTCTCAGCAAACAGTTTGCTACTTATATTAATTGAACAAACACTGAACAAAGCTACGTCAAAGACTTTCTTTTCAAAATTGTATCATTGTTTGTTATTGGCCAAGGGAAATCTTTACCTTCACTGCAATGAACCAGGTAGACTAGAGCTGCTGCTGCCATTTGCAACCAAATTACCAAAAATTACAAGGCAAATACCACAATTTAATTCAGCAATCGAGGGTGAACATAAAAATGATTTTGCAGAGATTTGGCAAAGGCTCTTGGCGTCAGAATTTTTCAAACTTTCATACAGTTTTTGAGATACCCCACGCAGGACAGATATTTGTAACACAGTAGCATCAGTTGGTTTCCATCGACACCGATATTCAAGAAAATTACCTTGAAATGGAGAGATACCATTTAGGCCTACAATTACAGGTGGGCACTTTGTTTGTTTCTCATTGCGCGTGTCCCGATGAGTTCCAGTTGTGACAAAGTGCCTACAGTTCAATTCATTGAGAAGAAGTGAAAATCAAGGATTCAGGTAGTAAGTAGAATTCAGAATTACATTCTCACCAACCTCCTTTTGAAACACCACGGTAATGAGATTCGTACGTCACGAGATGTATCCCATTGAGCTTGACTACGGCCATGGATTCAAAAATAGCAACAGAAATCTTGAACCATTTTCCTGTCTTTGGACGTCGACCAGGACATTTTCCTTCCTGCCAGATTGGAAACTGAACTACTCCATTCATCACAAAACCCAATCGATAGCAATAGCCGTGGGTGTGGGGCCTAGAAAGGAACAGTGTATAATGTTATACTGTACTTACTCATAGTCATAGCCCCTCGGGGGGTACTTGACCTACATTTGTACGGGGGTATGCCCACGAACAAATTTTTTTACCCTGCCCCAGAATTTTTCACACCAAATCATAACCTGTGCTAGAAAAAATTGGTGCAAAGTACACTCCAAAACATGCAAATTTGACCGAAAGGCGACCCAATGTAACAAAATATCCCCTTTTGACATGTTTTAACAACCTGCTCTAGAAAAATTGCCATATTTTGATACCCCATGCTAGAAACAATTGGTGAAAACGATACCGTTAAAAACGGCACATCCCCGTTGGACAAATATACTAAGTACCCCCCACCCCGGGTCATAGCCTCATAAAGCCGTACGTGATAAAGTTGCAAGGCGTAGCACTGTCTTGTGATGTTGCTTGGTATGACTAGGTCTGAGTTTGAGCAATGATTACTCTCCAAAATTGGTTTCAACATCGAAATTGCTGGTCCTATTTGAAGCATGTTCAAGCAATAACTCACAAGCAAAATACTCCAGAATGAAAAAGTCGATTTCAGTATGATTCACCTTTACAATTACGTTAGCTTTTCTACTTTAAAATGAGGGGTAGTCCGTTGCAATTGGTTAAGAATTCTTGATTGCACAGTGCGACAAGCGCTGATACATCATTCTGGGACACCGAGGAGGACTTCTAAAATAATATCTTCAGCTTCATCCAGAAAAAAACAAGTGGAAATCTTCACGAGGAGGGGGTGGGGGGGTGGGGGCGGTTCTAATACAAAATAAGGAAGATTGTCTTCAGTAAATTGCACGTATGACATAACACTGAATTGGCTTTTTTAGCTGGGGAAGGTAACCGCTAGAACGACAGCTGATACCACCACCATTCGCCTCTAAGTATCTTTTCTATTTGTCTACTTTTATTCGTTCTGCATGTAATTGCCATGGGATAGACATAGTCTTTTGCTTCCTGTGGTATCATCCTTGTAGTATTGTACGGTGATTTGTGAGTTACGCAATTAGTAAAATGCGTTTGTGATCTGTTAATGGAACATGAAACAAGTTGGCTGACACTGATAAGTAAGAAAGTCTCACCCAAGAAAGTATGATAATTGTAAAAACTGTTTGTACCTCACCTGACATAGACAAAATCGAAGTTCGATGTATCTTTAGCATTGAACGCAAGTCCAACAAAAGTCTTTTTATCTCGTGCAAGATGCTTGACGTGAATAAACAACTCTGCAGATACAATATAATTTGATTCAGAAACAGTTTTCCTGCTAATTGCTCGGCAGAAACCATCCAAGGACCATTTTCCATGTTTTGCATCTAATACATGATAATTTGGAGCCAGTCTTGAATGAGGCGAGCAGCCTTCGAGTTCAAATGCATTTGGAGCCGTTGGCGATAGCTTGAAGTCTTTAAATGATGCCGAATTGTCAGTGCCACTTGAAACCACAACTCCACCAACTGCTCTGAAATTCAATATAAAGTATTTCAAAGTTACATTGTAAACTTATATAAAGCTTTCACACAGATCAAGTAAAAACGATATGTATTAACATAGACAAGAACATTTCATTTCTCAAGATTGTTTGTATAGTTCTCAAATCATGAACGATTTAAAAACATTCTTGATCTTAGAATTTTTGAAAACAGGCCTAAAATTCTTCATCGAATTTTGTTGCCAATCAAGCCTCATGATGATGGAACATGGACGAAAGAAGGCTGAATGACAATCACAAGTTAAAGCGCTTCTGTATACATGTTTTTTATTAGAGAAACTGGTTTATAAAAAACTGGTACTACGACGACAAAAAATTTATGAAACTCTAGTACTACGTTCACGAACAATTAAGAAACTCTACAATTTTATTTCTGTATGTCTCTCATATTCATGTCTCTATAACAAAGCTTTTTTCATCTTTTCCTACGTTTTAAGTGTAAAAAATTGGTAACTTTTTGCCTGAATATGCATGGCCTATTTGTGGTGACAATGTCAATGCATAATGCAAGCCCTTTGTCGATAAAAAAGGCTTAACTTTGAGCCATAACGCAATTTTAGGCCCCAAAAATTAAGAAACTAATTAAGAAACTTTTACTACTATTACATGGGAAATTTTCATGCAAAATCAAGAAACTTTTAGTACTAAGTGCCGATCCAAGTTTCTTATAAAAAAACGTGTATAACTACCAAACGACTAAGCAATGAGATTGATGACTGAAATTTGTTTATGATTGCTATAGCAAATTTGATCAAGGACTTTAGGCCCGTTTGAAAGGACTTTTGACGTGATATATGTTTATAAAATCGCGTGTAAACTGAGAACGATGTAGCCGACTTTGAAAAAAGCTAAATTTAACTATCTAATTATCAAACAACAAGCAAAAAGCACGATTTTTTGTTATTTGAAGAAAAAGTACACTTCCAAAGACAAGATCCTGTGGTCCACACTTAGCGTATTGCCAAATTTGAATATCAATTAAGGGCGCCTACCTTGTGGGAAGTGTATTTAATCCCAGTACTACCCAGTACACAGAGTAATTGGTGTCCTGTGGCCCAGTGCTGTTAATCTGTGTATTTTAGTTACAAGGATTTTCAAATTCTAACGTCTGTTAGTGTTGACGAATGAAAAATCACGCTGTTTGGTTCCCTGTCGCCAGCTCGTATAACAGTTGATCTCGTATTTCATCAACATCGGAATTTGAAACCACAAAGTTATTCATACGTCATCTTGACCTTGACAGGACTGACTCTGTGTACTGGGTCACGGTACGGTACTGGGATACTCACAGGACATCAATTATTCTACAGCACTGGGAATAAATACAGTTCCTACCAGGAAGGCGCCCTTGTATAAATCTATGAGATTAACAGTAGCGTTTGTATGCTTTTCACACCTACGATGTAAAATGTGAAAGGAATGGAACATATCGTTATCGTTATATTTTTCTCCTTTTTAAGAGTTTCTCGAGCTGAAGATTTTTGGAAAATCCATACAGATCTTGTAATACAGTACAATAGCATCAAATACTTGTGATCGACACCTCAATATAAAGCGATTAGCGATTCCAGACAAAGGAAAGTCTCCCAACTGGTAAATCAAACAAAAAAGCCACCAGAGTTGGCCCTAAACCAGTAGGGCAAACTCTCGCCTTGTGCACACGAAAGATGATTTTTAAGAGAAGTTATATGCTTATAGTGAAAGAAGAAGGGTAAATCTAAAGTTCCGCCTGGCAGATCTTGTTTAAATGATTCAGAAGCCGGGCAGAATGCATTGTAGTTCTCGAGTATTTAGGACTAAGTGAAACAATTACCACGCAGCTCCTTAATCAAATAAACAAAATCCGCCTGGTAGAACTTTAGATTTACCCTTCTTCTTTTGTAATAAGGACACAACTTTTTTTGAAAACCATCTTTCGCGTGCACAAGGCGAAAGCTTGTCGTTCTGGTTTTGGGGCATCGTTTGCGGCTTTGCTTGCTTTGAAATACCGATTGAGAGAATTTCCTGTCTGAAGTCGCTAATCGCTTTGAATAGACGATTGCGCTAAAGATGGCGGCCAGGAATTTTTTACCAAGATGCACTGCGTCCTTTAATAGAATTCCAATAGAATTGTTAAAGAATCTTAATTAGAACGCAATGCATCTTGGTAAAAAATTCCTCGCTGTCATCTTTAGACGCAATCGTCTATATTGAGGCGTCACTCAAAGGAAACTGATGCTATTGAATTACAATATTTGCCCTTCTTATCTGGAGGTCTTTCTGCAAAAAATCAGCAAAAATTATATCGATCCAAGTTGACCCTTGCGCAAGATTACCGTTTAAAGCGCACAAAACGAGAATGGTTGTTTTTCTAGAACTGTTCAAACAGGGAAACATTTTTGTTTGGACACCCGGTATGGTATCTAATCAGTTTTCTGACTTATCAGGTAACTAGTGAAGAAAAACGATTTCATGCTCTGGTGAGTACGGAATTAAAGTTACAAGGACGACATTGAAACTTAAGCATAAANAATCGAAATTGGATGTATCTTTAGCATTGAACGCAAGTCCAACAAAAATCTTTTTATCTCGTGCAAGATGCTTGACGTGAATAAACAACTCTGCAGATACAATATAATTTGATTCAGAAACAGTTTTCCTGCTAATTGCTCGGCAGAAACCATCCAAGGACCATTTTCCATGTTTTGCATCTAATACATGATAATTTGGAGCCAGTCTTGAATGAGGCGAGCAGCCTTCGAGTTCAAATGCATTTGGAGCCGTTGGCGATAGCTTGAAGTCTTTGAATGATGCCGAATTGTCAGTGCCACTTGAAACCACAACTCCACCAACTGCTCTGGAATTCAATATAAAGTTTTTTAAAGTTAAATTGTAAAATCATATAAAGTTTTCCCACAGGTTGAGTCAAAACAAAATGTCTTAACATAGAAAGAACATTTCGTTTCTCAAGATCGTTCGTATAGTTCTCAAATTATAAACGATTTATAGAAATTCTTGATCTCAAAATTTTTTAAAACAGGCCTAAACTTCTTCATTAAATTTGTTGCCAATCAAGCCTCATGTTGATTGAACATACAGGAAAGAAGGCTGAATTATAATCCCAAAGTAGATAAGATTATGCAGCAAATTTTTTATATGCAAAAGTAAACGACTGAGATATGAGATTGATGAATGAAATTTGTTTATGATTGCTATAGGGGTTAATTTGCCTGTATATTTGATCAGGGATTTTAAGCCCGTTTGAAAGGATTTTTGGGGTGATGCATGTTTATAGAATCCCTTGTAAACTGAGAGCAATGCAGCTGACTTTGGCAAAGTAAATTTGACTATCTAATTATCAAACAACCAGCTAAAAGCACGATTTTGGTTTTGGTTTGAAGAAAAAGTACACTTCCTACGACGAGATCCTGTGGTGCACACTTTGCGTATTGCCAAATTTGAATATCAATCTATAACAATAGCGTTTGTTTCCTCTTAATACCTACGATGCAAAGCGTGGAAGGAATGGAATAAATCGTAATCGTTAGATTTTTCTCCTTTTTAAGACTTTTTAGAGCTGAAAATTTTCGGAAAATCCATACAGTTCTTTCAATACAATAGCATCGTATGCTTGTGACGGACACGTCAATTCAAAGCGATTAGCGATGGCAGACAAAGGAATTTCTTCCAACTGGTAATTCAAAACAAAAGAAACAACCAGAGTTGCCCTGAAACCAGTGGGGCAAACTCTTTTTTTCCATATTGATTTAAAAAACATTTTTAAACTACAAAATACATACATTTCTATGTACCAGCCACAGCGGGGAAGGACATTGAGTCATCTGGTCTCCACTATGGCTGGCACTTACAATTCAACTATACTATACACAGAAAACAAAAAACGAAAAAAAATAAACACATATAGGGAGAGGGGTGGCTGCTTTGTGTTGTGACATAATATACTTGCTGAGTCGAAAATGCACGCCGACGTCTGGCACATAAACAATCTGAGTAGACAAGCCATTTCCACGCGCCATGCACCACCCCACAGCAAAAGTGCCCACCAAGATGCAAGGACCTACCCCACTGCATACAGTGAGATAGAATCCTCACACCCAGGCCAACACCCCCGACAGATGGCGAGCCACAGCACGCGGGAGCGCTTGGAAGGTATATCGAAATGTTTCACAAACACCGGCCGGCATTTTCGACTCACCCGCTGCAATTTAATCAAAACGATTCGTTTTGTCAATAAACGCCATTGTAGCTTCAAGAATGATTCGGTTTGCCACAACGTTCAATTGAGAACTTCCAAATAATAATAGATTGCATAGGGCATTTGAATCCAAATTCGTGATATTTATGCCTGGAATATCAGTGAGTTGACCAAAGAGATCTCGACGCATTGGACTAAACAGATGGCAGTGCAGGAGAAAATGCTGGTTATCTTCAATGGCACATCCACATGTACAAATTGGGCTGAGGCAGACTCTCGCCTTGTGCACACGAAAGATGATTTTTAAGAAAAGTTATGTGCTTATAGCGAACGCGAAAAAGGGTAAATCTAAAGTTCTGCCTGGCAGATCTTGTTTAAATGATTCAGAAGCCGGGCAGAATGCATTGTAGTTCTCGAGTATTTAGGACTAAGTGAAACAATTACCACGCAGCTCCTTAATCAAATAAACAAAATCCGCCTGGTAGAACTTTAGATTTACCCTTCTTCTTTTGTAATAAGGACACAACTTTTCTTGAAAACCATCTTTCGCGTGCAAAAGGCGAAAGCTTGTCGTTCTGGTTTTGGGGCATCGTTTGCGGCTTTGCTTGCTTTGAAATACCGATTGAGAGAATTTCCTGTCTGAAGTCGCTAATCGCTTTGAATAGACGATTGCGCTAAAGATGGCGGCCAGGAATTTTTTACCAAGATGCACTGCGTTCTTTAATAGAATTCCAATAGAATTGTTAAAGAATCTTAATTAGAACGCAATGCATCTTGGTAAAAAATTCCTCGCTGTCATCTTTAGGCGCAATCGTCTATATTGAGGCGTCACTCAAAGAAAACTGATGCTATTGAATTACAATATTTGCCCTTCTTATCTGGATGTCTTTCTGCAAAAAATCAGCAAAGATTATATCGATCCAAGTTGACCCTTGCGCAAGATTACCGTTTAAAGCGCTCAAAACGAGAATGGTTGTTTTTCTGGAACTGTTCAAACAGGGAAACATTTTTGTTGGGACACCCGGTATGGTATCTAATCAGTTTTCTGACTTATCAGGTAACTAGTGAAGAAAAACGATTTCATGCTCTGGTGAGTACGGAATTAAAGTTACAAGGACGACATTGAAACTTAAGCATAAACATAAACATAGGCTAAAGCAAACTTAGATTTGAAGATATTTGATATTGATTGAAAGTCATAACAACAGTCAAAACAGTCATATATTAAAGCAAGAATAAGACGGACAATTCCTATATATAGAAAATGAAAAGCACAAAACATGGCCGTAAACCTTGATGGAGAATAGATATTTTTCATTTTTTTCATTTAATATTATCTATACACAAATTAACCCTTCAGCAAATTAAATTATATAACATCTATTACAATGATAAAACCTTATGAATAAAAATCTAAAGCCCTATAAAACTTAATCCTTGCTGTTCTTCCAGGGAGTTGTGTTTGGTTTGAGAGTCTAGCTCTTTAGATGCGTTTTAAGTTGTTTTTTAAAACGATCAAGTGTCGGTAACTCGCGAATTTCGGCAGGTGTATCATTCCATGACTTGACAGCTGCGTAATGAAAGCCCTTTTTTGCAAATTCAGTCCTATATCTAGGGATCTGGATATCCTTACAGTGCCTCGTATTGTAGGTCGAGTGAAAAGATCTTGGCTTGTATTTATCCCATCGGTTTTCAGGGCATAGTCTGTTCATAATCTTGTAAGTCATGACATTCCTATCGTAACGGAAAATATTTTCTACGTTTAACCAGGATGCCGACCAGCCATCTTTTATTCTTGCGTTTGCAATTATTGAATACGCCCGGTCTTGAAGGCGTTGGAGAGCATAACTCACTCGTTGTGCATGCAATGACGCTTTTAAGGGAAAAAACAACCGAGTATGAATGAGTCTAGGTCTTTACCTGTGCCTTACACATTTTATGCATCCAGGTTCTGAGATTGACGCGTTCAAGATACACACAAATTTACAAGAAATGTAAAACCAAATTTTCATCTCAGGAGTACACATTTTCAACCAAGTGTATTCGTTTTGGGAACTTTAAAAAATCTTCTCATAGCACGAAAATTCAGACCTCAGAGTCGGATTCAGTACGCAACTTCTGGTCGTGTGGCAGATTTCAAATCCTAATGTTTGCGATTTTGATTTGATAACGATGATAAGTGTTATGCTCTGATGCTGCGAAGGAGCACATAGCACAAAGAGAGACGCTAAGGACTCAGTAGGATATTCATTCATGTGCTTGTCAGGCTGTATTATTACTAGTTATGTTCTGTTCTTACACATGCAGTCTTTGATCATCGTGTGATTCTCAGATAGTCTCGAAACATAACAATAAGTTTGAAAATTCATATTTTGGCAGTAGATACACGAAGTTGGTCAGTAAATGTTCACATTCATTCATCCCACTGTTTTCGATATATACCTACCGGGTGTCCCAAAAAAAGTACTCCGGTTTAAAGAATCACCAAAAATCAATTATCAAACCTTTCATAAAATTTTCTTTTTCACTTGTTTTGTCAAGGACCCAAAACTATTTCTAGATTGCAAAAGTTTTGCTTTTGATACAACAAGGTAGAAAAATAGCAGGTTGAAAAAAACCTTATTTTGAGCTATAGTTTTTAAGCAAAATATTCAATCGTGCCTAAGAGTCAAAATTTTCAGACTTTATAACATCATTTAAGTCTCTAAAGATATTGTGCATTTCTTTCTTTCATTAATGACCAAATTAGAAGCTTTCCATGCACAAAAGTTTGATCTGGCAATCACCAGTGATTTTTTGCAGTATGATTCAAAACCAGGTAACTCCAAAAAGAGCTAAATTTGCTAATTTTTAAACCAATTACAAAATTTGCTATATCTGGGAAAATTATTTGGTTCTTGATCTACTTGACAAAAAAAGAAAATTTAAGATCGGTTGTGTAAGCAAATTTTGGTGATTTTTCAAACCGGAGTACTTTTTTGGGACACCCGGTATTTTATTTCTCTTCACTTTCCCTTTTCCAATGCATAACAAATAAGCTAGCCGCGTATAGGATTCAGGTCGTATGTTGCAGGTTTATTGACCTACATTTACCCCCTTTGATTATCAGCTGAAGAGATAACTTTGTTTACAAATTCTGTCCTCGCAAATGTTCCGGTGTAGAAATAACCCTCAGCCTACCTGGTAGGAAAATGTCCCTTCGTAGAAATAATCCGCTCACCATCCAACAAGATAGAGACTTGGTCACCTTTGACATAAACTGTGACATTGTGCCAAGTGGCTGTTTTCAATGGTCCACTTGGACAAGGACCTTTCTTTGTGCTAATATAATTGATGCGTGAATTTTGTACAAAGCCAGTTTCATAACATCCTCCAACTGAATCGACTCTAGAGGAAAGAAACGATGTACAATATTTTTGATCTTTTATTAGTGCATGAGTCGATATCATCAAATACGATAGGCCTAGGCAATTAATAAGTCTACGAGATCTCATCGTTTATGTACTTTAATGAGTAAACATAGTATGAAATAGGTCAAATGGCTTTGATGGTGCAGCGAAGATTTATCATGCAGACCTTCTGTTCAAAATGAATTATTTGGAACAAAGGAAAGACATATAAGTGTGAAGATGATCTTGCTTGCTTTGCCATTTCTTATTACCGCAAGACGTTTCATGTGCACTACTGGCTAACATTATTTGGCAATCCTGCATGAATTTTGCGTTTTTATTGTATTCCGGTTCAACTAATATGGCCACTTTTTCACTCTTCGTCGTTATAGGTCACTTGTTCGTGTAGATTCCGCGACTTTCGACGTTATTTTGCGAAATTGTATGCCGTAGAAGCTAGTTACAAAACAAGAACTTACTGGAAATTTACAAAATCGAAATTATACGGATCTTGTGCATTGAACATCAAGCCAACCTTTGATCCTGGGTATAGATTTTCATTGAACATTCTTGCTGTTATGATGTAATTCGTGCCAGAAATCCTTTGTTTGCTAATGGCTCTGCAAAACCCACTGTCAGGGAATGTTCCAAACGGAGCAGAAAGAATATAAAACTGATCTCTTATCATTTGATGGGATTTACAGTTGTAGAATGAAAAGAAAAATGGCTCTACTGCTGCAACATCTAAGCCCCTGATTCGTATGACACTGTTAACGCCAGCTGCAACAATTACTCCACCGCGACCGATTGGTGAGAGATGTGAAGTGAATGAAACGACGGGTTTGTCATTGAGAAATAGCTGAGCTTCGTTATCGCGGACGAAGACCTGAAAGAGACAACAAAATGTGACTTCCTATAAGTTGTAAATAGAGAAAAGAAAGACATCGCGTGAAAGAAAGAATGCCAAAATGGCCAAGATCAGTTGCATTTTCATACAGTAGGAAATGTGTTGTGAGATTGTAAAGGAACTTGGGTAGCTTGCCATTGGGTCTTTAAAATCTCCCAAGACATTGAATATGGGTATCGAGCCCTAAGACCCACTACTCTTGGTTTGTTTTGGAGTTAGAGAGGTACCGTCGCCAAATTGTAAACAAAGCTGTAAATACCATTCTTTTAGACACGTGTCCATTGTTTTCCGAAGTTTTTTGGGGGGCTTCACCCAAGCCACCAAAAAGTAGCTATCAAAAATCCACTTATATCCGAGCACTCGTAAGAGATATGAATATCAAATTTGTTCCTCTGTGGAGTACAAAGATATATCTTTTAAATAACGCTTTCATTTTGAAAGAGATGAAGGTCTGTGTGATATTGCCCTTCAACAAACTGCAAAATCATCGTTCTAAGGCAGTCTGTCATACATCTGATTGGGTGATAATGACAATACGAAGAATAGGAGACTTGAATGGCTGCTGAGCCTACTGACTTTCTACTGCCGTAGAAAGTGATAAAGACTGGCCCTCCTCTTTTCTAAAAACACAGATTCACAAAGGCATCTGTTGTGTTGAGCTCTGAATCTATTGCAGCCAATCAATTGTGTGACAGACTGCCTTTGAAAGGAAGGAGACGGTGTGCCCCTTTAATACACCGACGCCGACCATTTCATTTCATTTCATTTTTAATTATTTATACACGGTGGCCCCATCAATCAACGACTGCTTTACAAGGGGCCGTGTTAAAAACCACATCCTCTACCACCTCAACTATGCAAAATATCTCAATATTTTCAGTAATTTATCTTTAGCAATAAACGTTGCATCATACATCAAGTATTACCAAATACACATCAAATGAAAACGATCTTTAAAAGCGAATTTTAATTTATTAATAGTATTTGGAATTTCCCACTGAAAAGAGGATTTGTCCTTTAAGGATGTTTTTTCTTAAGAATTTGAGTTTTATTCCAATTTAATTAATTTTATTTTATTCCAATGAATTTTAACTGAAAGGATAAAGCTATTTATCATCAGTTCTTGTAATATTTTTTGATGATATTTATCAATCACACCCTAATGATATCATGATAACAGCCTAACATAGCAAGTTTGAACGACCTGTTGTATCAAGGAGGCTCGTTTGCAGCTAGGCATTCGAGGTTTTTAATGACGTAACTTACTAAAGAAAACAAGTGGTGCAATGATTTCATGATTGTGGTGCAATAGCAAAAGGTAGAACGTTGCTGAGATTGAAGACGATAAGCTAATATTTTATTGGTTCTTATAAAAAGAGGGCCTAAATCATCGTCAAGAAGACGGCTGCTTTCAAACAGTTTTAAACCGACTACAGCACTCCACAGCACTTATTCTTTGTCATCTCGCGGTCACTTGGTACTACCGATGAGATTACAATTGGATTTATCTGCAAAATTGCGACAAAACGTGCAATAATCTTCACTTTTTCTCACGGCACATTGGCAGCCAGCAACCTTCCTTCCAGTTGTTTACAGTGGTGTGTTCGTATGGGATGAATTGGATGAAACGCTTGATAAATCACTATACGTTACTCGCCCGAGGCTCTTTTCGCAAGACCACGGGGTAAAAACACCCTAAAAAGTGGCATTTCCCAGCACCAAAATGAAAAAAAATTTACAGCAATCGCTGTTCATTCCTTTAGAAAACGTAGTAACATTTTTCTTAACTAATAGACATCAGTGGCACTTTAAGAAGTTAGTATAAATGTGGTATCTGGGCCGTTCGTAAATAATGGTCAAAGAAACTGTTTGATGTGTTAACCCTATTGTACCTGGGGGGGGCCCAACCAAACTTTTGATTATAAAACCGAGAGGAAATAGAACATTGAGCTGAAACATCCATGACTTTTCCTAATTTTTAATTGGCAATTAAATTTTAGACTTTCTATTGTCATAATTTAAGTCACGTGACCAGTAGATACCCATATTTGGAAAGTAGTCACAAAGGAAATCACAAAAACAGTCATAATTCCTTTGTCTTAACCTTGATGAAGTTGTGATTGGTACCAAACCATTCCCCTTGCAGAGTACTTTCGTTTGATATATACATTATTTATATTTGCTGACATCAGCAAATTATTGATTCCATGACGTCATGCAAATTGATGACGTCATATCTCTAATAAAGAAAGACAAAAATTTTAAATTTTGATAATAAATCGATGGATAAACATATTCTCTTCATTTTTAAATAGTTTATTGAGGTTTTCATACATTTTATTTGAATTAATTAGCACTTTTTGTGTTTTCAGTACTGAAGCTTATATCTGACATGGTCCCATTGTTTGGTCGCTTGGCAACGAAGCACGTGACCAATTAGCATTAAAATCTATAATTAGACTCTTAATAGATGTACTTACTATTGTGCGAAGTTACAATAGCATACTATTTGTGGTTTTGGAGATAATTAGGGGGGGCATTTTTTGCCCCCCCGGGCAGTGGTCTGACCCAAGGAGCCCAGGTAGAATAGGGTTAATGCCCATCCTGCCCTGCACAGTGTTTTGAACTCACGCTAGTAAAACCCCCCTTTGTAAGTGGATTTATGAACCTTTGCTATGAAATGTTTTGATTTTTGCGTCTAATAGAGGCAGAGAGATGAGCCATTAACCTTAAGTCTTGAAAGACGCTATTTTGAAAATAGGAATGACCTTACCTGCATCTTGAACCACGTGTGACCGTTAGGTGGTCCATCAGGGCAATTTCCATTGAACTCTGTTAATCGCAGCTTACCGTTTTCCATATATCCAGTTTGATAGCAGGAATTCTTTCGATGAAGCCTAGAAGACAAAATGGATTTGATTGAATGTTTTGCAACGGTTTTGATGCAGAGCAAATACTGCATTTGCCAATGGGGGGGGGGGGGNAATCGCGAAAATCGATACCGTTCCTTATTCCAAAATCGTGAAAATCGATACCGTTCCTTATACCAAAATCGCGAAAATCGATACCCTTCCCGATGGCACGTCCCCGTACCCAAAATATGTGAAGTGCCCCCCCCCCCGGGACTACAGCACTCCACAGCACTTACTCTTTGTCATCTCGTGGTCACTTGGTACTACCGATGAGATTACAATTGGATTTATCTCCAAAATTGCGACAAAACGTGCAATAATCTTCACTTTTTCTCACGGCACATTGGCAGCCAGCAACCTTCCTTCCAGTTGTTTACAGTGGTGTGTTCGTATGGGATGAATTGGATGAAACGCTTGATAAATCACTATACGTTACTCGCCCGAGGCTCTTTTCGCAAGACCACGGGGTAAAAACACTCCCAAAAAGTGGCACTTCCCAGCACCAAAATGAAAAAAATATTTACGGCAATCGATGTTCATTCCTTTAGAAAACGTAGTAACATTTTTTTAACTAATAGACTTCAGTGGCACTTTAAGAAGTTAGTATAAATGTGGTATCTGGGCCGTTCGTAAATAATGGTCAAAGAAACTGTTTGATGTGTTAACCCTATTGTACCCGGGCAAAAAATGCCCCCCCCCCAACCAAACTTTTGATTATAAAACCGAGAGTAAATAGAAAATTGAGCTGAAACATCCATGACTTTTCCTAATTTTTAATTGGCAATTAAATTTTAGACTTTCTATTGTCATAATTTAAGTCACGTGACCAGTAGATACCCATATTTGGACAGTAGTCACAAAGGAAATCACAAAAACAGTCATAATTCCTTTGTCTTAACCTTGATGAAGTTGTGATTGGTACCAAACGATTCCCCTTGCAGCGTACTTTCGTTTGATGTATACATTATTGATATTTGCTGACATCAGCAAATTATTGATTCCATGACGTCATGCAAATTGATGACGTCATATCTCTAATAAAGAAAGACAAAAATTTTAAATTTTGATATAAATCGATGGATAAACATATTCTCTTCATTTTTAAATAGTTTATTGAGGTTTTCATACATTTTATTTGAATTAGTTAGCACTTTTTGTGTTTTCAGTACTGAAGCTACTATCTGACATGGTCCCATTGTTTGGTCGCTTGGCAACGAACCACGTGACCAAATAGCATTAAAATCTATAATTAGACTCCTAATAGATGTACTTACTATTGTGCGAAGTTACAATAGCAAAACATTTGTGGTTTTGGAGATAATTAGGGGGGGAATTTTTTGCCCACCCCGGGCAGTGGTCTGACCCAAGGAGCCTGGGTAGAATAGGGTTAATGCCCATCCTGCCCTGCATAGTGTTTTGAACTCACGCTAGTAAAACCCCCTTTGTAAGTGGATTTATGAACCTTTGCTATGAAATGTTTGATTTTTGCGTCTAATAGAGGCAGAGAGATGAGCCATTAACCTGAAGTCTTGAAAGACGCCATTCTGAAAATAGGAATGACCTTACCTGCATCTTGAACCACGTGTGACCGTTAGGTGGTCCATCAGGGCAATTTCCATTGAACTCGGTTAATCGCAGCTTACCGTTTTCCATATATCCAGTTTGATAGCAGGAATTCTTTCGATGAAGCCTAGAAGACAAATGGATTTGATTGAATGTTTTGCAACGGTTTGATGCAGAGCAAATACTGCATTTGCCAATTGGGGGGGGGGGCAACGGCATGCATAATGCAGTAGTTTGGGGGCTATACCTCCGTTTCAACTCTGCGAGTGTGATTTAAATCGTTTGGATGGCAACATTTCCACTTTTTTGATAGATTTTGATTTGATTTGATAGATTCTATTAAGTTTCGAGGCAGCCTCTTATGGAACAGCATGCCTGATTTAATAAAGAGCGCTTCATCAGCTGCTATATTTAAGAGAAACTTAAAAAATTGGAGTGGAGACAAATGCCAATGTAAAATTTGTAGATAATGATTGTTAGTAAGTTGCATTACATTGTATTATAGGTTT
>REGL01001818.1:9100-22763 GCA_004194395.1 Aurelia aurita complex sp. Pacific
GCTCTATACGTGTGCAAAAAAGTTTGAGTTTTTGCGAAAGTATAATTTCGTCGCGAGGAAAAAACGAGGGTGTGGTTTTCTCCACAGCAAACCCCTCCTTCCGCCATTATCATCAGATGACGCCATAGAAATAGAGATCTCTGATTGGCTAGTCAACCAAGATGGCGTCATATGTAAACAAACCAAATGCTCTATTGTTACAAAATCTGCCCTTGTTAGGCTAGACTAAAAGTAGTCAAATTTGCGTTGCACTTTTAGAAGTAACTATTTTGATGTTAATCAATGAAAGACCTCTGAGTACATGAACACCTTACATTTGTTCATTAACAAATTCAAATTACGGTGATGTGGCGTAGTGGTGTAATCCTCTGACTTTGCAACCAGAACAGTCAGGTGGAGTGGGTTCGATACCCGGTAGGACCCCACCACTTGAGCGTCATGACAAGGGGTCGCGGACTCGATTAGGTCTGCTCTATTTCTGCGATCCCAATGCTTGGCGCTGAAAAACGCAACTTCACCTTCACCTTCAGGATACACAAGTGGCTCCATCCACTTGCGATCAAATTGTAGCCAATCAAATATCAGTACTTCCTGTTGTTGCAGGTCAGTTACCCAAATATGGTGCGGCACGTAGCACTACCTATTGTATTTGCATCGCTGTTTTTAACAAAGGCTTACGTATGCTTAGATTTCCTCATTCAAAATTGTGCCTTAGAAGGGAGGGGCTTATTAAAGACGGAGCTTGATAGAGAAGGGAAGCTAAACAAATACTTCAACGAGCAAAAGTTAAATCTGGTAAGTAAATCATACAAAACAAAAACGATAGTATTAACCGCCTACATGCAAAGTTATTGATGCCGAACCATGGAGCATTGCGGACACCTTTATTTTGTACGAAATTTGTATTCGATACTACTACCTTAAGTGAGAGCGAAGCGAGCTACCTCTCCGAAGGAGCGAACTAGCGTAGCGCTTGAGAAGCGCTCGTTCCTTCGGAGAGGAAGCTCGCTTCGTGAGCAATGCTCCTCCGCAGAGGTCAGTCCCTTCGCTCGCACTTTATGTAGTAGTATCGAATAAAAATGTCGTACGAAATAAAGGTGTCCGCAATGCTCCATGGCCGAACTTGTCAACCACTGCTCTTTCTTCTTTAATTTTTTTTCATAGTTATTCCAGGTTTTACAAATACCCTTGCTGAATTAGTGACTATAGAGCTATTGATTCAGATGTTGTGATGCGTTCAGTGTTTTTCAAAACCATACATGAACCCTTTTATTATCATTATGAATTTATTTGTTGTTGGATTAAAACATATGATAGCTAAATACAAGAAGTAGCTAATTAATTCCAATGTTAAAACATTTATATACGATACTGCATAAGAAGGTAATGGGTAAAACGTTTACAAGTCGTTAAAGTGTGCAATGTAAAACGGATATCTAACACATTTATGTTATATAGCCTATAGCCTCAGTTCGGAATAGAAATATGGCATAATTTGCATGGACAGTTTTCCCTTTACCAATTTTCAGCTTTGTTTTAGATTGACAAAGGGGCTCTGAATTCCGTATTGTTGGTGATAAGATTTGCCACAGATGCGGACCTTCAAATCGGACGATTTCGGCCCCGTGACTGACTGATCTTACTCTGGGTTGAATAAATTCGTTATTATTTCGCAAATTGTAGTGAATTGTATTTTCACAGAAGATTTCCTGCATAAATGAAGGGTTCTGGTCACTTTTAGTTTTCTACATCTAACTCATAAGTATTTGCAAGTTCTTTGCATGAATAGTAACTGCACAGTCCTTCTCTAATAGCTCATTAAGAATTGATTCCGTGTCCTTAATTTTTATTTTCAAAGCTATTTCCTGTATTTTGTTGATTCTTTGGTTAAGCTGCCTGCTGTGAAGCATCCAGATTAAAGGAGAGTATTGAAACTGACTGGTAATAAATGCCCTCAGGCCCTCATCAAGTTTCTTAGTTTGTTGTGATCCATATACGGAGATATATATCCGAATAATTTCTCTTCATAGCTATTAATGACACAAGTATTTCCAATCTTAGCAGAAACTTGATTTTTGCATCTCTGCCCCAGAGGCAAACTATGACATTTATCTGCATTTTTTTCATAAAATTGTCCGCAAATCATTTGAAGGCTACGTTACAGTCATTTTCAAGCTTATGAGTTATCTTATCTAGGATCTTATCGCAAGTATAGATTGTAGTATCATTTGCATAATTACAGATACCTCAGTTTTGAAAAAAGAGTAGGAGATCATCAATGTAAATATTAAACAACAAAGGGCCTAAGACTGACCCCTGAGGCACACCACGTGTTAGGTCTTTCCAATATGTGTAGAGACCATTTACCTTAACTCTTTGTTATCTGTTTGTGAGGTAATCGTTAATGATTGTGAACGCTTCTTGAGAAAAACCATAGCATGCAATTTTGAAATCAAAATATAATGCCTGATACAATCAAATGCCTTCGAAAGATCCTTCATTATAGCCCCTGCCCTATAGTCCTTAAGAATCACAAAGAGGAACATTCTTAGAGTCAATAACAAATACTGGTATGATTATGATTATAATGATTATCAGACCTTGAAGAGCTGCAAGGACGCCATAATAGGAAATATGGATGATATAAAGTGCAAAGAAGTCACCAATAAAAAGTGCTATATTCCCAACTGTATTTTCAATACCCGTAGCCAATGCTCTGTAGGATGTTGGTATTACTTCAGATCCATATATATTCACAATGATGAATGAAGAAAACTGGNGAAATCAAAATATAATGCCTGATACAATCAAATGCCTTCGAAAGATCCTTCATTATAGCCCCTGCCCTATAGTCCTTAAGAATCACAAAGAGGAACATTCTTAGAGTCAATAACAAATACTGGTATGATTATGATTATAATGATTATCAGACCTTGAAGAGCTGCAAGGACGCCATAATAGGAAATATGGATGATATAAAGTGCAAAGAAGTCACCAATAAAAAGTGCTATATTCCCAACTGTATTTTCAATACCCGTAGCCAATGCTCTGTAGGATGTTGGTATTACTTCAGATCCATATATATTCACAATGATGAATGAAGAAAACTGGAAGATAGCTGCTATGAAAAAGAATGGTATTTCCACCCATTGGCTTATTCCAAAATAAAATGGTATTACTATTAATGCACGGAATGAAAAGACAACTTGAAGTGCAAATCTTCGATTGTATTTCCCGCTCATGAAATATGATAAGAGAAAAGCAGTTTCTGCTGCCACTGCATACGTCACGACAAATGTGTAGTTCATGCTAGCAGAACAGCTTCCACATGCAATATTGGAAGACATGTTTTTGAATTGCATTGCACCAAAACTTAACATACCGGCTACAACTTGTACTGCAAACCGTAAGCAAGCTAAAGTAATGATCCTTTTGTATAACTCTGACTTTGTTAAGCGTGAGTGCGAAGTTGTGTGTGCCTTGCCTTCTAAAGATGCCTCGGGTCCTTTAACTCGTCTTTCATCGGACTGTCGTAGAAATGTGTGCTCGTTACTTGCATCCCTTCCTCCTAGAGGGGCCCAAGATCCTCCACCTTGATGAGGAACACCCTTCTCTTTGGTAGTGGAAGGCAGTGTTTCATTATCTGGCTTTGATCTGTTTCCTTGTAAGGGGGCCTCCTCTGTGACAAACGACTCTTTTTGGGCTCTCTCTAGAGAATCTGCCTCACAGTTCTTTTCATTTGATTGGGTAAACAGATGTGATTCATCTTCAAGGCTGATGTTAGCTTCTGAAAGAACTTTATGCAAATCAACCCCGTTTATTGCAGCGATTTTCTCCAAACTTGTTACAGCCCCTTGTTCATACCCATGGGAATAGAGGTACCTCGGGGACTCAGGTAGGAAGACAACAAGCAAAGTACATATTGCAATCGGTATCGTTTCAGTAACCACCACATACCATCGCCAGTTGACAATCTCCAACATTCCCACCGCAGAAAAAATGGCGAACAGTGTGCCTAGCCCTTGGAATCCATCAATAACAGCCAAGTAATTCCTCTTCTTGATTGGTAATAATTCCATTCCATATGTGTAAACCAACATTACTGCTTCGAATACAAGGCCTATTGATGCACGTGTGATCAAAATCATTGTGTAGCTTGAGGACAACGCGTTCAGCAGTGATAGTAGGATATGTAGGGAGAACAGACAGAGCATTGATCTTCGACGTCCAAATTTGTCAGCCATTCTTCCTATAGGTATTGCCCCTAAAGGCCCATTTCCACTTCATTCGCAATTGGCAAATCGCATGCGATCTTTTGTTTGAAATTCGCTTGCGAACGTTCGCAAATCGCATGCGAGCGTTCGCAATGCGATTTTGACCTGTTCGCAATGTTTGATTTCTTGCGAACGTTCGCATGCGAACCATTGTCCCGGATTGCAGGCAGCCAATTAGAAAACAACCTTACGGAACAAAGAGACAAAGGCGGCACGCGCTATCAAAAGAAGACAGATTTCATTGGCTGGATAAACAATTGAAATTCGTGCGAATAAGTTTGAAGTGTGTATTGAATTCGCATACGTTGGGGATTCGGAATTCGCAAATCGCATTCGTTTTGCGAATTGCGATTGAAGTGGAAATGGGCCTTAAAAGTCGACCAATAGCAAGTGTAGTGCCAAGCCAACTCGCTGTAAATATACTCAATTTCATATGACAGCGTAAATATGGCTGCAAGATTGACAACATGCAGTTCGATGAACCCCGTACAAAGCAACGGAGACCAAGAGACATTATCATTAGAATGTGAAATTTGCCAAATCCGATTGCTTCAATGCACTTGTGTACAAAATCTCCATTTAGGGTGTTGTTTTCCATCTTGAAAAGTTCAAGTTCGAATCACCTCTCAATCAAAATTTCACCAAATCTGCAAGCCGAAAACATCTACAAATAATACATCTTAGAAGATATGTAATGGTAGTTCATGCTGGAGCAGTTATGTGGGGCATAGGCTTTTTTCGTGTTTCATGGTGAGCATTATTTATTATGTTGTCTATTCTTTGTAGATGGGGCATTCGTTTTGTTTTTGTAGTTGCAAACCACATCGAATCAGCTTACGAAGGTTCTTTTCGTGCAAAGGAGCCAAAATGAAATTCTGATATTGAAAACCAAGGTGGTATCCTTTTTTTATTAATAAGACGTCAACTTAGCCCTCCGCTATTTTGGTAAAATCTTTTCATGCTGATGTTCCTTTGTCTCTTTCGGAGGCATAGATCATTGCATGGACATTTAGTGCATTGGTTTGTGAAAGAAGTATGGCATATTTCTTGTAGCCCCTAACTGGCAAGACTTAGGGGTTTAAACTGAGTGCAAATTTGGCCAATGCACTAATAGCCCAAACATAGTCCCTGATGATGAGAGAACACCAATGTTGGTTATCTTTGGGAAAAAGCAAATCATTGTATATTTGAAAGTGTGCTAAGCCCAAGAACTAAGGCTTTGTTGTAAGGGAGTCGACGTTTGGCTCACGGCTGTCATACTTTTTTTTTCCATAAGACACAATATCTAATTAGATACATGGTCTAAGCTTCTAATTTTCTACAACTAATTTCTATTTTACTAACAATTATAAAGATGACAATAATAGTGACGATAAACGATAGTATGTAATTTGGTAAGTTGCGTGGAGGTATTTCAATGAATTATCCTTTTTGAGATTCGGTATGGATTTGTAGTCTCTTGTTATAAATTGTAAACATATATTATACGCATCGCTGCTTTTGTTTCTTTGTTTGTAGGGTTAAGCTGAGTGCAAATTTAGCCAATGCACTAACAGCCCAAACCTACCGTAAAAGCTCTATTAGGCCCCCGCAGGCTTGTTTAATATTGAACACTTTTTAGTCCTTTTTGCACCACATTTGGCGGTTTAAAGAGATAATTTTACGAGTTAAACACATAATTTTGACAAAGTTTTATCTCATAGCACAGCAAAATTAACTTGCAAACTTATTTAGCTCAATAAATGGAGAATCTTTGGTAACCTCTCGGATTTGATGTAAGTGGGGGGGGGGGCTTAATAGAGCTTTTACGGTAGTCCCCGATGATGAGAAAAGACCAATGTAAGTTATCTTTGGGAAAAAGCAAATCACTATATATTTGAAAGTGTGATAAGCCCAAGAACTAAAGCTTTGTTGTGAGCGAGTCAACGTTTGGCTCACGCTGTCATACATATCGCTGCTTTTTTTCTTCCATTGCTTTCAACGGTCAAGCTAATTTGCATATTACGTACGTTAAGTAAATTGTTAATGCCCATACGAGCTGGAGCCCTTGTTGGGGGATTCCATGAGGCTCACAAGCTAGCATGTTCGTATCTCCAACAAATATAAGTTGCTCAAGGCATTTAAAGGGTCTGTTTCATCCAGCCTGCCTTGCATGTGCCATCTCTTGGTTGGCCTTCGTTGACACCATTTTCATGGCCCATGAAAATGGCGACAACAAAGGAAAACCAAGAGACAAGGAATACAGGTGCAAGGAATGCTGGATGAAACAGAGCCTTTGAGATCAAATTGTAGCCAACCAGATAACAGTATTTGCGGTTCATACAGGTCAGTTACCCAAATATGGTGCGGCATGTGTCACGTCCCATTGGCAAAGATGTCATTCATAAAATAAACTGTACTCATAAGCGTGCTTTAAGAACACTCCACAATGATTACGACTCTTCGTTTGATAAACTTTTGGAGAATAGTGACACGGTAACGATCCACATTAAGAATCTACAAAAATTTATGCTAGAAATCTATAAGTCAATGAGCCATCTAAATCCATCATACATGTAGCACCTTCATGAAAAGAAAGAAATTCAATACGATCTCAGAACTAAGCATCTGTGTAAATTACCGATTACAAGGACGATAAAATTTGGCATGGAGTCGCTCTCATACAGAGGAAGCTTATTGTGGAATAATCTGAACGATGAGATAAAGGAGCTACCAACAGTTAGAAAAATTTGCAAAAAATCCAAGGATCTAATTCATGCTTTTTGCTAAAGATTGAGTCATAAATCTTCAAAATCGGTCCAGTGTACTATTTATCGTGGCCTGCCAAAAGAGCATAGTATAGTTTGGCACACCCGGTATTTGTGCGTTGTTGCTTTCTAAGTATTTAAATTCCTAACCTTCTTGTCAACGGTATCACGGGTAACTGTTTGAAAACGAAGGGTCTTGCATTTTGATAGTGACTTTTGATTTTCAGAATGTTATGGTGGTTCGAAATGTTTTCTACAGCGTTCTCAACGTGGTCCGTGATTCCGTCTGTTGCATTTTCATAATTGGAATTTTCAGTTATTTCAAGGGAAAACCGAAACCATAACGAACAATGCATTCATTGTTTCTGTTTTCATATTCCCTTGCACAAGAAAGTGAAGAATGCTTTTATTCTGAAAATAGATATGTTAGCAAAAATCCTCATTTTGGAATTTCAGTGAATTTGCATGAAGTTTCTTTTCAAGCCAATTCAATCCAGAAATGTATGACCGCCTGTAGCAGGTAAGCTTGTTAATGGTTTACTTACATGGACAACCATCTACATACAATCAGCCCAATGGGTCTACTCGTAAGCTACATACATAGAACGCATAGTTTGGGTTCATGACTTTTTTTATACCATAGACGCTATATCATTTGATACATGGTCAACTACGGCTGCAGATAACAAAAGATGATTAAATACAAAATAAACAGTACAAAATAGAGGTTAGAACTAAGTACCTAAAGATAGCATAGGTTCCAAATCTTTAAAAAGCCTGGTGTAAAATTCAGTTACTTATTTCTTTGAACTGAATGATTTCAAAGAAACTTCAGCTATTTCTCTGTAATTCTACCGTTGGACTTTTGTGAAATATTCGATATTTTCAGAATTAGAGTGTTTTTCTTCTTTTTCAAGAATTCAAGAAAAAATTTCAAAAAAACTTAAAACCATCGTAGTTTCTAAACTGTTTGAAGCAACATGAAGAAATTTCAAAGAAAACCATAGTTGATGAATGTCTACAATATGGTATCAAGCAAAGGTCTGTCACTTTTCTGGTTTATGATTTAGAAATTTGATGACGTCACACCCTCAAATGAGTTAAAATGTAACGTACGCTGAAATTTCAAAAAATATTGAAAATTTCTGAAAAGTCCAACGGTAGAATTAAAGATAAGTAACTAAAATTTGTTTCAAGCCACTCAGTCAGAAGAAATAAATCACAGAATTTTACACCCACCTTTTTAAGTCGAATTAAAGATTTGGAGGCTATGCTCCTAAAGATTACTAGGTTAGGTTTGATTCTACTTTTTATTTGATTTTTGTTTCCTGAAGTGATGCACTTGGAGTATATAGATGATGAAGAAATTCAGAATAAAAAGTGGGCATAATTTCATATGTGAAATGAGGGGGAGATGGCCTTTGGTTCACGCAAATTGGACAACATTTTGAAAAGAAATTCATTTGTCAGTCTAGTTTCCGGGAGTTTCTCTTTTGTACTGGAAGCTTAGTGATATAGCCCCCAATGAACAATTGCAGTATTTGTAAGGCAGAACATCAACTTCTCTTGAAGCACGCCCTTAGCCCTATCTGACCTGGGAGTTTTGAAACACTCAATGCCTGGGGGGCGGAATCCGGCCCCCTGTTTATCTCTGTTGTCATAAGAGATATAGCAACCAAATTTGGCACAAAAGTAGTTCATTATGTCAACAATGAAAATTTAAAATCATAATCCAATTAGCGATGATGTTCTTGTTGCTTGCTAGAGCATGATGATCATTATGATGTCATGTGACGTTATATAAATGAAAGTTTGCTAAAAGATTATGAAACTTAATTTTCATAACGAAATGAAAGAGATAGATCAAAAAATATATGAATTCATAATTTAGACTTAATTGGACCAATTAAACATGATTAAGAGAGATACAAAGTATGTTTTTCACAGAGTGCAGTATGAAAAATTGGCAACCATGGAGACAAGGCTAAAAATAGAATTTCCAAATTGTTCATCATCTATCATACAAAGTTAAACTTACAAAATCTCAGAGGCCTGCTGCATACATGGAAAAGGGTGTAGGGGTCAAATAGGGTTAAGAATCAAAAAGAGGAACATTCTTAGAGTTAATAACAAATACTGATATGATTATGATTATAATGATTGTCAGACCTTGAAGAGCCACAAGGACGCCATAATAGGAAATATGGATGATATAAAGTACAAAGAAGTCACCAATAAAAAGTGCCACATTCCCAACAGTATTTTCGATACCCGTAGCCACTGCTCTGTGGGAAGTTGGTATTACTTCCGACCCATATATATTCACTATGATGAATGAAGAAAAATGGAAGATACCTGCTATGAAAAAGAATGGTATTTCCACCCATTGGCTTATTCCAAAATAAAATGGTATTACTATTAATGCACGGAATGAAAAGACAACTTGAAGTGCAACTCTTCGATTGTATTTCCTGCTCATGAAATATGATAAGAGAAAACCAGTTTCCACTGCTACTGCATAAGTTAAGATAAATTTGTAGTTCATGCTAGCAGAACAGCTTCCACATGCAATTTTAGAAGACAGATGTTTGAATTGCATGGAACCAAACGAAAATACACCGGTAAAAACTTGTACTGCGAACCGTAAGCAAGCTAAGATGAAGATCCTTTTGTATAACTCTGACTTTGTTAAGCGTGTGTGCGAATTTGTTTGTGCCTTGGCTTCTAAAGATGCCTCGGGTCCTTTAACTCGTCTTCCATCTGACTGCAGTAGAAATGTGTGCTCGCTACTTCCATCCCTTATACCTAGGGTGGGCCAAGATCCTCCACCTTGATGAGGAATACCCTTCTCTTTGGTAGTGGATGGCAGGGGTTCATTTGCTGGTTTAGATCTGTTTTCTCTGCAGGGTGCCTCCTCTGTGACAAACGACTCTTTTTGGGCTCTCTCCAAAGTATCTGCTTCACAGTTCTTTTCCTTTGAGTGGGTAAACAGATGTGATTCATCTTCAAGGCTGATGTTAGCTTCTGAAAGAACTTTATGCAAATCAACCCCGTTTATTGCAGCGATTTTCTCCAAACTTTTTACAGCCTCTTGTTCATACCCATGGGAATAGAGGTACCTCGGGGACTCGGGTAGGAAGACAACAAGCAAAGTACATATTGCAATCGGTATCGTTTCAGTAACCACCACATACCATCGCCAGTTGACAATCTCCAACATTCCCACCGCAGAAAAAATGGCGAACAGTGTGCCTAGCCCTTGGAATCCATCAATAACAGCCAAGTAATTCCTCTTCTTGATTGGTAATAATTCCATTCCATATGTGTAAACCAACATTACTGCTTCGAATACAAGGCCTATTGATGCACGTGTGATCAAAATCATTGTGTAGCTTGAGGACAACGCGTTCAGCAGTGATAGTAGGATGTGTAGGGAGAACAGACAGAGCATTGATCTTCGACGTCCAAATTTGTCAGCCATTCTTCCTATAGGTATTGCCCCTAAAGGCCCATTTCCACTTCATTCGCAATTGGCAAATCGCATGCGATCTTTTGTTTGAAATTCGCTTGCGAACGTTCGCAAATCGCATGCGAGCGTTCGCAATGCGATTTTGACCTGTTCGCAATGTTTGATTTCTTGCGAACGTTCGCATGCGAACCATTGTCCCGGATTGCAGGCAGCCAATTAGAAAACAACCTTACGGAACAAAGAGACAAAGGCGGCACGCGCTATCAAAAGAAGACAGATTTCATTGGCTGGATAAACAATTGAAATTCGTGCGAATAAGNAACAAGCAAAGTACATATTGCAATCGGTATCGTTTCAGTAACCACCACATACCATCGCCAGTTGACAATCTCCAACATTCCCACCGCAGAAAAAATGGCGAACAGTGTGCCTAGCCCTTGGAATCCATCAATAACAGCCAAGTAATTCCTCTTCTTGATTGGTAATAATTCCATTCCATATGTGTAAACCAACATTACTGCTTCGAATACAAGGCCTATTGATGCACGTGTGATCAAAATCATTGTGTAGCTTGAGGACAACGCGTTCAGCAGTGATAGTAGGATGTGTAGGGAGAACAGACAGAGCATTGATCTTCGACGTCCAAATTTGTCAGCCATTCTTCCTATAGGTATTGCCCCTAAAAGTCGACCAATAGCAAGTGTAGTGCCAAGCCAACTCGCTGTAAATATACTCAATTTCAAATGACAGCGTAAATATGGCTGCAAGATTGCTAACATGCAGTTCGATGAACCCCGTACAAAGCAACGGAAACCAAGAGACATTAACATTAATACATGAAATTTACCAAATCCGATTGCTTCAATGCACTTGTGTACAAAATCTCCATTTAGGTTGTTGTACTCCATCTTCAAAAATTTGAATCACCGCACAAACAAAATTTCACCAAACCTGCTAGCGAGAACATCCACAAATAATGTAATGAATAGGGCAGGTAATCTGTAAATAGGATAAAGAAACGCCAGCGTAAACGATTGTTACGCATGTTACGCATGCTAGCCTAGCAATATACACGCACGTGTCATTATTATCAAATGCAGAAGGCTAATTTTCTCTGACTTGGGCGATTGTTATGCTTATTGTCTCTGTTGATTTGTATTGAGTGTTTACACAATCAATAATGGAATTATGGCTGATTATCTCAACGCAGATTAACCAATATTGTTTAAAGAGGCATACAGTAAAAACCAGACCCTAGGACCCTAGGACCATTAAGTACCACTGTATGATAGGACCCTTAACACCGGAGGGTCATCACCCTCAAGAGAGAACAGACTATCAATATTTCCTCATATAATACTACCATTTCCTGCTGTTTTATTACATCAGATGACGTNATGCTTATTGTCTCTGTTGATTTGTATTGAGTGTTTACACAATCAATAATGGAATTATGGCTGATTATCTCAACGCAGATTAACCAATATTGTTTAAAGAGGCATACAGTAAAAACCAGACCCTAGGACCCTAGGACCATTAAGTACCACTGTATGATAGGACCCTTAACACCGGAGGGTCATCACCCTCAAGAGAGAACAGACTATCAATATTTCCTCATATAATACTACCATTTCCTGCTGTTTTATTACATCAGATGACGTCAAGAGTAGATTTAAAGATTTTTTCTATGTTGTGTGAATTTATTACATGGAAAGAAAGGCTTCATATTTTACAGTGCTTTTCAACAGTGCAACGTTTCCACCCGTTTTCGTTGCTCATCATGGAAAAATTTCATATCTCCATGTTGTTCAATTCTTTACGGTGGAATGATGCCATTACTGCTCTCTGTTCTAAATTTCAGTGAAATTATATTGTCGCTTTGCTTCATTGACGTGGAATTCTTCTTTGGAAGGGTGTTGTTTCAACTTCAAAAAGTTCCTTAGAAACCTGATTTGGTTTTCTAGGGTTTCTTTTATGAAGGAACCTCAGAAAACAAATAGAGAATCCCAAGCGACCGTTTGAAGTTGAAATATTTCTTTTCCTGCTGAAATACAAATACCTGCCAAATCACAGAAGAGTTCAAATATCTTTCTTTTTGTTGTAAATCCTTTCCAAACTACATAAACAATTCAACTTTTTTGTGGTTTGGATGCAAACCATTCGTTTGTTTGCCTGCGTGCAGCCTCAAATGCACGCAGGCTATTCATTTGGTAACTGGGTGTAGCAGGAGGAGTTGAGGCTGCATGCAGGCTAGGTGTAGTAAAATGTCCATGTGGAATCATTATTATTATCATTACGTAATAAATTCACACATAGCGGTATAAAAAAATTTCTCTAAATGTACCTCTTGACGTCATCTGATGTAATAAAAACAGTGGAAATAGTAGTATCATATGAGGAAAAGGTGATATTCTGTTCTCTCTTGAGGCCAGTCTGCAGAGTGTGGCAGCTGCACGCACGGGACTTTTTTTTCAAAAATTTTACTTGCACGCCGATTTTGAACGAGATCTTTTGTTCATTTTGAACAAAGGAATCAAAGACCTTGCACACGAGCACGCCACTGCTTCCTTGGTCTGCACGCGCGAGATCTCATCGAGAACTGCCATACTCTGCAGACTGGTCTTGAGGGTGATGACCCTCCGGTGTTAAGGGTCCTATCACAAATTGGTACTTAATGGTCCTATGGTCCTAGGGTCTGGTTTTTACTGTATGCCGTTTAAAGATGGGTGTCTCCAAACCACGAAATCACGAAATAAAACGGCATGTTGTAAAAACCGGACCTTAAGATCCTAGGACCCTTGAGACCCCTAGGACCTTTAAGTACTAGAAATGAAAAGGACCCTTAACCCTATCTGTACTGGGCGATTTTTTAGGTATTTTGTACTGGGGGGGGGCGTTTTTCGCCCCCCCTCTTTTTCTCCAAAACTACAAAAGATATAACAATAAGACTTACCCCTATTGTTCTTTAGACAATTAGCTATTCAAATATAACAATGGCAATTAATAAGTCACGTGATTCGTTGCTAGGCAACCGAAAAACTGACGAAAATTGGCAAATTTATACCTTCTTAACCAGAAAAATTCTATTTAATCAACCACTCAACTGATTTCTCCAAATTTGTTTCAAATAATAGGAAACATGTCATAGTTCAAATATACATACTTTGCAAAAA
>REGL01001819.1:23436-33710 GCA_004194395.1 Aurelia aurita complex sp. Pacific
TTCTGCAGGGTTCTGCATAAACATAAGTAATTTTGCGTTATCGTAAATCTGACATGACATCTAATTTGATACAGATGCACCAATAGTTTCATGCAGAGACTAAGCAAACTAGGGGTAATGACTTTTGATTTTTAGCGTATCATCCTCGTTTGACATAAAGATCAAAATATTGCTTTTCAGGCGATTCTTGTCCTTATGCCAGGGGCTTGACGTTCTATTGAGGTTGAGGGCGACTTTAGCAGCAACACTCATCTCTCTGACTGTAGCTAAAACAGCATCAACGATCATTTGGGGTTATGAAGAAATCAATATTCAGATTTTTTTTTACAATATTGGTCCAGCAAACGGTCATGATATCGTTTTTGGTACAAATTTGACAATATTGGTCCAAGAAATTGTCAAAATTGGTCTAACTAAGGGTACCATTTTCGTAAAAATTGGTCCAGAGAATGGTCAAAGTGGTCTAGCCAAGGGTACCATTTCTTAAAAGTTAATCTAGCCAACGGTACCATTTTGAATATGCTCGAGGCAGACCCCTACCCAAAATTTGGCCAAAACCCCCCCCCCCGTGTTGCTATGGCACCATAAGAGGTGTCATTTTGAATTTTTCAGTCCAAAACTTTTACATTCATGACTATGTACCATCTCAACTTGGTCATATACCCATATTCATAGTAATTCTATGACCGGGGGATGCTACCTTAAAAGAAGTCAGAAAACCGTAGTGTATTTGAAATAGTGACAGAGACTATAGAAAACAAAGGAACATGAAAAAATGGAAGCAATTAATTCACAAATGGAAAAGAAGACTTGCCTCCCTTATGTTTCAAAGTCATACCAAATCCTTGCCTGAACAGTTAGTTAATCCATTTGAAAGGAAAGATTATCCAAATCGTGGGTCAAGGTGCAATAACTGTTTCACATAAATAAGTTTTAGAACAGAATGTGGTCGCCTTACTGCTCAATTTTGGGTTCCAGCAGTTCAGAGAGCAATTCCCAGAAATAAACGACTTGGAGATTTACCAAAGTTTTGAAAGAAAACTGAAATCATGTGGACACAAACTCGTTGCAATCGAATTTGATAAAGGCCAGGTGGCCACAACGTTTAAAGACTCTCACAATAAAAATTTGTAAAGGCTTGAATCCACATACTATTTTATAAAAAATTCAATACGGCTTTGTTTCCTTTTATGGCAGGTCCACACCAGCAGCCCTTCTTGAGTTGACCCAAATCTAACCTGCCTCACAAATATTGTGTGTGTGAGTGAGCCAGTGTGAATAAGTGTATATGTATGTGTATATTTTGATACTTACATTTGCTTAACCATAATTTTGATACGAAAATGTTCGACGAATGGAGAAAAATGGAAAAATTGAGGTGAGACCGAGATTTGAACTCGGAGCCTTCTGTTTTCATGACAAATATTTCCAATTGGTAGAGCGTCTGTTACGAAAACAGAAGGCTCCGAGTTCAAGTCTCGGTCTCACCTCAATTTTTCCATTTTGCATTATCAAAATAATGATTAAGAAAATGTAAGTATCAAATAGAGGTAAGACAATGGAGAGGAAAAATTGGGGTGTTAATGTGTCGTAATTTTTCGTCAAGTCGAGGGAAACGGGCCACCCTGTGTTTGGGACATCATTTCGCATAGGTCAGACAAGTCGAAGGCAATGGGCCAGCCCACTTTTGGGACATTGAGTTGCGTGGGTCAGACACTTCAAAGGCACTGGGCCAACCTATGTTTGGATCATTTTGTCACGCAGGCCAGGCACAACAGAGATTATGTTACCATACCAGTATGGATATCTATGATCCGTGTTTACGAATATCAGCACGGAGAGATGGCTCAAATGGTAGACCCTCTGTCATAAAAACAGAAGGCTCAGAGTTCAAATCTCGGTCTCACCTCAATTTTTCCATTTTGCAGTATCAAAATAATGGTTAAGAAAATGTAAGTATCAAATAGAGGTAAGACAATGGAGAGGAAAAATTGGGGTGATAAGGTGTCGTAATTTTTCGTCAAGTCGAGAGCAACGGCCCACCCTGTGCTTGGGACATCATTTCGCATAGGCCAAACAAGTCGAAGGCAATGGGCCAGCCCACTTTTGGGACATTGAGTCGCGTGGGTCAGACACTTCAAAGGCATTGGGCCAACCTATGTTTGGATCATTTTGCCACGCAGGCCAGGCACAACAGAGATTATGTCACCACACCAGTATGGATATCTATGATCCGTGCTTACGAATATTAGCACTGACAGATGGGTCAAATGGTAGACCCTCTGTCATAAAAACAGAAGGCTCAGAGTTCAAATCTCGGTCTCGACTCAATTTTTTCCATTTTACTCCATTCGTCGAAAATTTTAGTATCAAAATGTGTGTGTTCATATGTATACTTATTGTACTTATTGTAAATGCAATCGATAAAAACACTTTCCCCGATAACTTAAAAAAGGCCGATGTATCGCCCATTTTCAAAATTGGAGATTCCCACATAAAAGAGAACTTTAGACCTATCAGTGTTCTGTAAACACTCTCAAAAGTCTTTGAAAGACTTTTGCTATCACAAATGTTACCCTTTATAAGACCCAGTCTTTCAGACCTACTTTGCGGTTTCAGAGAAGGCTACAGTACCCAGCATGCATTGATAAAGCTGGTCGAAAGCTGTCGTGCAGGACTAGATGATAAAAATATAGTGGGCAAGGTGCTTATGGATCTTTCAAAAGCATATGATTGCTTGCCACATGATCTCCTTATCGCAAAACTTGAAGCGTATGGCTTTGGGATGAACAGTCTACGACTGCTGCACAGTTACCTAACGGCGAGAAGACAGCGTGTCAAAATTAACTCCACTTATAGCTCATCGCTCGGTGTCACATCAGGTGTGCCACAAGGCTCCGTTTTGGGACCGCTTCTATTTAACATATTCATAAATGACATGATCTTCTTTGTAAAAAACTCAAAGGTTTGCAATTTTGCAGACGACAACACTTTGTATGCAACCAGTAAGCATTTACCTGAAGTTCTCGCATTCTTGGAACTTGATGTGGGGATAGTATTGGATTGGTTTGAAACCAATTTCATGGTGGCAAATCCATCCAAATTCAAAATCATGTTCCTTGGATTGCATCATACACATAAACTGTGTCTGGAGATCAACAACCAAATTGTCCCATCATCAGATACAGTTAAATTATTAGGGATAGATATTGACTCAAAACTGAAGTTCGATAACCATGTTAGGGCTATCTGTGCCAAAACAAGCAGGAAAGTAAGTGCTTTTTCTAGGGTTGCAAATTTCATTACCTTTGAACAGGCCAAGCTCCTTTACAATTCATTTATCATGTCAAACTTTGGATACTGTCCCCTAATTTGGATGTTCTGCGGAAAAACTGCCAATGAAGAGATAAACAGAATCCACAAGAGGGCACTTCGTAGGTTGTACAATGACTTCAGTTCAAGTTTCAAAGAACTTCTGGACAAATCAGGCCAAAAACCAGTCCATTTACAAAATCTTCAAAAATTACTCATGGAGGTTTTCAAGTCCCTCCATCAAATAAACCCTGCATTTATGTGGGAATTATTTGAGAGGAAGCAAACGAATTACAACCTTCGCAATAAGGATCTCCTGCAGATACCAAGATTCCAAACGATAACTTATGGGGCAAATTCTATAACATACAGAGGCAGCTACCTTTGGAATAGCATACCTGATGTGGCAAAGAGCTGTGACAGTGTCCTCTCTTTCAAACGAAAAATCAGAGAATGGAATGTAAATACATGTACCTGCAGAGTTTGTACATAGATATGTAAAGAGTTGAATTGTAATTAAGTTGCTTTTGTATATTTATGTAGATAGTTGGTATTAATTAGTGCACATCTTTTGATGTGCACTATAGACGTATTCTACAACTTTAAAGAAATGGATAAATTATCATTATTATTATCATTATTATTAAGCAGGATCCCGCTTAGACTAATAGTTTTGTATTGTTTTTTGTATTTCGAGATCGATATGTATGCTCCTTCTGATTTTGAAAAGTCATTACTGATGAAGGCTTACGCCGAAACGTTTAACGAATGTGTTTTTCTTGAGTATATATATGTGTATCTGTGTTTAAGTATTGATATCGCAAAGAGCAGTAGTAATAAGCGGAAAAACATTTGAGGTAGAAAGACACAAAGAAGGCGTTATAAGTACGGAACGCGTTTCATCCTTTCAGTGAGGAATCTTCAGCCTAAAGATAATTGAAACTGATCAAAGCGTTTTTAGTGTCCTTATTAATCATTTTATCTGAAGTGTTAATCAGTTTGGGCTTAACCATTTCTTTATTGTGGCTACCCAAAGTGTGTTCCATTTCATTAGATGTTACCTCCTGTTGTTCGGCGTTCGGCCTCGGGGCAAAAAAGAATCACTGAGTGTTCTGTGTGCTTCTGTTGGAAAGTTCTGCACTATTTCTTCTGTGATAGAATTTTCACATGAAAGTTGTGGGCGTTGTTTCTGCCTGTTAGCTATAATACCGGGTGAGTCAGAAAAAAGGTCACAGCTCCCTGGATATCAAGACGATGATATCGGCAAATATATAGTTTAATGGTAGACATGTTCAAATTGATTTTAAAATTTACCTGACTGAAATCGGCCACTCCATTCTGAAATTATGAGGGATACTCTCGAGAAAGCTTCTTCAAAATACCTTCAAAACGTGCCCAAAATCATGAACAAATTTTCCAAACATTTCTGGCTTACAATGGCCTTACAGCAATGACTTGTGGACGCTTTAGCGCTTGCTATCCTCTTGGGAGGATGAACAAGTCCTCCCCCTGGTATCGATGACCTATTCAAGGGGATTCCATTCTCCCAAAAAAAAAAAAAAAAAAAAAAAAAAAATACATGAATTTATGTGAGTGTCATCAACTTTATAAAGGAAAATTTACTCATCGTTTTCATTCGTTTTTGCAGGTTTGTGGAAGGGGATTTCTGCAGAAAATCACCCATATCCATAGTAGGGAATGGCCGATTAAGGTCGGGTAAATGACTGAACCTGATTGAACATATAGGCAATGAAACGAGACAGTTTGCAATATTATTGCTTTGATAATCATGGAGCAGTGGCCTTCCAAGAGGGGGTTCTTTTTGCTGACTCACCCGGTACTATATCGAATTGAAATAAATTTACAACAACAATGAAGCTTTGTTACAACTTTTACTGTATGGAAATAAAGATTGAAATAAAGCATTTCACTAAATAGACATATTCTTGACCTTACGCTACAGTTTATCCATGAAATTGGTTGATTCGAATGAATGTCTGTAGTCCTACCCATCCCTTCATAAGCCACCCAATATTTAACTTGTTTGTAAGAATTTTCGCGTGCTTAAAAAGTAGCTGAATGAGTTTCTTTTCTTTTATTATCTTTATTTAATGGCCTCGGGGTAGACATAGCCTCTTGTTCCCTGGGGTTGTTCGTCCTAGTGTAGTATTGTAGAGTAAATTTATAAGTAGTGGAGTTCGTACTGTGTATTGTAAAATTATATTTGGAATATATCATATACTGGGTGTCCCAAAATGATGTATTATCGTTTGATTGCTTACATGTCCATAACCAATGAACCGATTTTCTAAAACTTTGTTTTTATTTTATTGCCTAAAGGCTAAATTGTATTTGAAGATGTTGGTTCTGGCTTTACGACGATATTTTCATGTCGAAAAGAAGATTGATAAACCTGCTCAAATTCAAGCCTTAGATGGCATGCTAAAGAAACGGCCTATTTTTCCAGTCAACATTTTAGATGTGATACAAATGGCTGAACTTGCATTCATATTCTCTAAATCACCCACCCATCTGCATTCAGTATTAACTGAATTCGTATTCTCTGAACGACATATAAGTTGAGCCTTTTGTATCACATATAAAATGTTGGCTGGAAAAGTAGGCTGTTTCTTTTTAATGCCACGTAAGGCTTATCGATCTTCTTTTCGACATGAAAACATCCGCGTAAAACCAAAACCAATATCGTCGAATACAATTTAGCCTTTCGGCAATCGGATAAAATTAAGTTTTTGAAAATCGGTTCGTTATGGACATATCAGCAATCAAACGATAATACATCATTTTGGGACACCCGGTATAAAAAATAAAAAACATTACACACAAAAATACGAAAACAGAAAATCTAGTTGAAATTAAAGCATTGGCAGGGAACCGTAGTTTTGGCACGGGTGGACACATATGTTTCCTCACGTTTCCTCGACCAAACTATATCTCGTCTCCCCAACAAATTCACCAACGAGGAGGGATTGTGTTTGGGATGCAAACGACCACAGGGAAACGATGGATTCCTCAAAATATTCGCTCCAAAATGGAGCACGGAGCAAAGCACACTCAAATAACAGTCTACTGAAGGTAACGACTTTTTGTCCAACAGGTAGTACATGATTTCTATTCGTTATCATCATATCATTATAGAATTTATAGGGTTTCCTAACCCTAGGAATACTACAAGTTACATGTCTTGCAACACGCTACTTGCTACAAGTTACATGGATATTGATAAATTACAATGCCAAGTGTATTCGGAAATATTCGGTTATGCCAAAAAGTGCAGTCCATTAGTTACTTTTCTGTCATTTGTTTTGTTCTTCGCTTGCACCGACTTTCACCCTCAAAGAGAGGATTTACTTCAATTGCTTATTACACGTACGAATGTTTCCTGGAAATTTTTGAAAGAAAATCGTTGCTATAATATGCTAATTTATCATTTTAGGCCAATGTGACTGCTGAATAACAGAAGCCAATAAACAAGAAAATATAGAACAGATCAAAACGAATGCAGTCAAGACTTTTCTCCAGATCTATTCAAACACCCATTGTTAAGGTAAGGTCAAACTTGGCAACAATGTTGCCCGACAAAGTTGCTTGAAATATTTTTCATTTTTATGTAGTCGAAACATTGTGGCCAAACTGGGCATTGGGCAACATGGTCTAGCCTGCGTGCAGACTTTGGTTACTGGGGAGGAGAGGAAAGAAAGTAACTGCAAAGTCTGCGCAACGCCGTGCATTTCCTTGTTTTTGATCACATGACCGTCATGACCTATTTGACACAAGATTGCGCAATTTTGAGTCAGCTTCGCCCAAGAAACTTTGAAACAAAATTGTGGCTTGTATTGCAAGATCAGTATCAAATCAAGAGTAATGGAAAATTCGTAGATGGTGTTGGTTGTTCCTTTGAAACTGTGAAGACATTGCTATGTAAATATGTTAATCGCCGTTGAGTAGATTTGTCGAAGGAGCGAAGAAAGTTACTCGATTCGTCATAAAACGTAAACAGTGTACTCGATCCTTGTGTAGGCCTAAGCAAACAGACCAACAAACCCATGAGTTGTCGAAAAGAGAGTTGCGTGAATAAAAAAGTACAGATGATGGGGAGTCTTCCCTTCCCATCACGATCCGCTATTTTTTCAACGACTGAGTACTTCGATTACAATGAACCTTTTAACGCTTTGTAAACAAGACAATATCAATCGTCTTCCGCTACATCTACTGGGTCCTGGTTTGCTCGGACTCGATATTGATTGGCTTTCATAACAATAGAAAACAAAGGGCTTCTCGCTTGCGCAATTACATTGAAAGTTTCAAAACAAGAAAATGCACGGCGTTGCGCAGACTTTGTAGTTCCTTCCTCTCCTCTCCTCTTCTCCCCAGTGATAAAAGTCTGCGCGCAGGCTAACATGGTCGTGCAGCATATTGTTGCTGTTTTTGTCAAAAAGCGCGCCAAATTTGATANACATATTTACACGAAAATCTTGTGTACTTCCCTTCATAGCAGAGCGGCAAGTCTTCCCTTCCCATCACGATCCGCTAATTTGTTCAACGACTGAGTACTTCGATTACAATCAACCTTTTATCGCTTTGTAAACAAGACAATATCAATCGTCTTCCGCTACATCTACTGGGTCCTGGTTTGCTCGGACTCGATATTGATTGGCTTTCATAACAATAGAAAACAAAGGGCTTCTCGCTTGCGCAATTACATTGAAAGTTTCAAAACAAGAAAATGCACGGCGTTGCGCAGACTTTGTAGTTCCTTCCTCTCCTCTCCTCTTCTCCCCAGTGATAAAAGTCTGCGCGCAGGCTAACATGGTCGTGCAGCATATTGTTGCTGTTTTTGTCAAAAAGCGCGCCAAATTTGATATTATAGGTGGCTTACCGCGCCATATTGTATTTAAACGCAAAATGTAGCTAAAATATGGCAGAACGAAAGAAAGCTGAACTTGTCCTTCTTTCAAAAACCATTTATTTTTTCTATATTTCCTTACTAGTTCTTGAAGAACTATTGTCCCTCTGTCATCTCCGTTTTCATCTCCATTATTTTCTTCCCTTTCTGTACAATCAACTTCAACTTCAAAACTTGGAGCGGCAATTTTGTTTGAATTGTGCACTGTTGCGCACTATAACACTACGCATGGTGACTTCTCCCATTTTGGAAACTAAGTTGAATTATTGCCCAACATTGTGGCCAAACTGGGAAACATCGAACTGAACGACAAATGTTGCCGAAAAATGTTTGAGCATTTTTGAACATTTCGGCAACAAATTTTTTGCTGAATTTGTCGGCCGACAAAGTGGCCAAACTGAGCAACATTTGAGCAACATTTGCGTTTTGTCCATGTTGCCCAACAATGTTGCCCAGTTTGGCCAAGCCTTTAAAGACCATTGCTAATCAAGTTCAAAATCCAATTACAGCTAAACACCAAACGGCTACACTTGGGCAGACAAAGATGAATCGCAATATGATTTAACTCTGTATGACTCAAAGAAGGTTGGACTTGCGACAAGTCTTCGCTTCTGTCATTTCTTTCATTGCGCCTTCGGCACGGAACGTTACGAACAAGGAACGAAAGGGCCGTCGCCCGCGTGAGGTCATGCATGCAAATACTATTTAGATTCCAATACAAAAACTGAGAGTTGCCTTATCTGGACCAGAATTTGTCTCAACGTCACCACTAAAAAGACCAGTGTCATAGCTCTACCTTTGTGCTGAAAAAAAGCTTCGAAACTAAAAAGGGAGCATCTTGGTGAGTTCTAAAAATTGTGTAAATTATAATTTTGCTATAGCAGTAAAGTTGGGTAAATAAAGCCAAGAAACAAGATGTCGGATAAGGGTAACGAGGGTAACAATCAACTGTTTGAAATGCAAAAACTAATCAATTGGATAGAGGTTCAAAAAGAGTGCATATCCTTCGCCTATCTTGACTTTGCCAAGTTAGTTGTAGATTTTATCAGGATTTATTCGAAATTTCACAAAAAACATCTTTGAAAATTGAAAGTGTTTACCCCCTGGATTTAATTTCCTCGAGATCGATGTTTTAATGTAAGAAGGATACAAACTAAAACTTAGAAAGTTTCGAAGTTCTACGTGCACCTGGCAAAATATATAGAAGAAAAACTGCTAGAGGGCTGGTTAAGCCCTCGCCCAGGCTTAACAGGGTCAAAAGAAATAATTGATAAGATGAATGATAATAACAGTAATACTGGGTGTCCACAAAAAGTACTCCCGCTTGAAAAATTGCCAGAATTTGATTATCAAACTTCTTATATATTTTCTATTTTTCATATTTATTTTTCATATTTAATTCTTTTAAGGAGGGTTGCCCTTCAGCAGAAGCTGGTTTTCAAGGGGGCCTCCGAAAAAAACAATAATTAAAATCTACAGAAACAAAGTAAAAAGCTATTAATTAAATCAAACTATAAAACCTTATTTACAATATTCAAAACCTATGTACAATAATGTTTGAAATTTAAAATCAAGTGAAAGAAAAGATGCCTGTACCTAAATAGTCTTGAAACTCTTCAGTGAGGCTGCCTGCTTAGACTCGGCTGAGAGGCTATTCCACAGTTTTGCACCTCTGTAGGAGAAACATCTCTGGCCATTATTTGACCTTTTCTTGGGTAACCTAAGGTCGGTTCCTGTATTACGAAGGCTGTAGGATGAACACTGCGAATTTCGTGTGAAGAGGTCACACAGGTATTGTGGAGCCAGCTCATTTAAGGACTTGAAGACCATTGTCTGAGACTCATAGGCTACAAGTTCGTCAATGGTCTTCCATCCCAGCTCTTCGATAAGGGGTCTGCTTGGGGCATCGAAGCTGCTATGCGTTACAATCCTAGCAGCACGTTTTTGAAGTTTTTGCAACTGATTAATTTCAGTTGAACCAGCACAGCCCCAAACAGAACAACAGTATCGAAAGTGGGGCTCAACAATACCTGTGTAG
>REGL01001819.1:34803-46900 GCA_004194395.1 Aurelia aurita complex sp. Pacific
AAAGTAGTACAATACAGAAACTTCCCTAGAGTATTGCCACATGACTTGAAATGCGCGAACAAGCCTTTGTAGACTTTTTCAATTCACATAGAAACCGTAGAGGCATTGAATCTTCAATAAAAGATAATTTAGCGAAAGACAATAACAAGAACAATTGAAAACACAGATTGTGGCGTTTTCGGGTCGTTCTTACAACAATCACTATTGTTATGACTATTGTCTCCCGGCCAGAATCTCTATTGTTCAAGGTTCAGTGCCTGGTCGGTTTGTTTGTGGCCATAACTCCACCAATCCTGGAGATATTTTAACCGGCATCCAAACTTTTACTCCCAAACATCTGGAGAGTAGATTGCTGCAAAAAAATTCGGGAAATCTCAAGCAGTTTTTTGTCCTGGTTGCGTTTTATGAAGGTAGGTAAAATTTAGCAAAATCTTCACGGGTTTCTTTTGTCTCCCTCGCTTTTTAGCCGTCTGATTGGTCCGTGAAAATGAGGCTTTGGCGGTTTCGACCATGGGCCACGAGCAATCGGCTATGTACGACGAATGATTCCTATGCTCCCCGTTTGTTGATATTCAATTCAATTCAATTTAAACTTTATCTACGGTATAAGAGATACATAATACATAACACAATGCACTGTATAACTTAAACGACTCAGAAAAAGCAAAGCTTATCTGGTCTGAGCCGCTTTGAAAACAAAACAAGCGAAATATATACAAAACGTAACGAGTAGAATAGTAGTAGGTAACTGGTAAAAGTATAACGGTTAATATCATAAAACGTTAAAGGTTAAGTCATTTTGTGTTTCATTTAATATGTTGTTTTTGCTTCTTTTTTCATTGGCATTGAAGGAGTCTAAGATTTTTCATTTCGTTAGAAAATGATTTTACGTTATTGATATGTTTAATTTTGTCTGGGAGGTTATTGCAGAGTCTTGCACCTTTGTTTTTAAGCGTTTTGTCACCCCAATGTTTGCGTGTCTTGCATAGTTTTTTCTTTGTTTTGTTTCATATTTATATTTACCCTCATTGGTTTCAAAATAGTAATGAAATGCAGCTGGAAGTTTTTATGGGTTATGATGCACTTTATGCATGAAGTTAAGAATTTTTACTTCATAGAGATCTTTTACATTTAAAATTCCATACGATATATGCAGAATGTTTGTAGAGTATCTATAGTCTTTTAACTGTAAGATGTTAAGCATTCCATTTTGTAGTACTTGGAGTCGCTTTAAATGACATTCTCTAGACACTCCATAAACCTCTAAGGCGTAGCTCATTTTTGATTGCACTAAGCTGAGAAATAAGGCTTTCAAACATTCAGCTGGGACCAAGTGTCGCAGTTTAGCGAACATAGAGCAGTATTTAACTAAGCTGCTTGAAAGTATTTCTACCGGGTGACCCAGAAAAAAGTGACCCAACGCAATCTGTCATAGAAAAAAAAGTAAGTAGCAGATTGAAATATTTCAAACGTTGTTCTGTCCCTAAAATACTAGCCTACATTTTGAGTATTTTTAGCAATTTTTTGGGCCCGGGAAAGTTCCCGAATTAAGGATTTTGAGGAAAAGGGCAGGCTTGAAATTTTCAAAAAGTCATCAAAAACAGGCGATCGATTTGAAGGCATTTCAGTTCTTCAAAACAACGAGGAGCGTGTTTCATTCTGCCTGAGAATATTTTTTAAGTACTTAGGGACTAAAAACTTGCTCTGAAGACTTCCGATTGGGTTACCTATTCCCAGGTTGAAATGAAACACGCTCCTCGTTGTTTTGAAGATTTGAAATGGCTGTAAATCGATCCCCTGTTTTTGATGACTTTTTGAGGATTTCCGGCATGCTCTTTTCCTCGAAATCCTTAATTTTGGAAATTTACCGTGTCGAAAAAAATTTCGAAAAATACTCATAGCATATAAGCCAGTCTTTTAGCGACAGAACAACATTTGAAGCATTTCAATCGGCCACTTACTCAATTTTCTGTAACAGATTGCGTTGGGTCACTTTTTTCTGGGTCACCCGGTATATGGTTAGGGTAGGGTGGGGTAATATGGGTCTACGGGGTAAAGTGGGTCCACTGAGCTTTTCGCTAGAAATATCCTCGTTAAATGGAAGAAAGGCTGGCTATTTTTCTTTTGATGTCTGCATAATAAACTGCCTTTTTAAATAAAACATTCGTCTTAGATGTATATCCACTCGTTTTATAAAATAGCTTTACTGAACGACCTATTGTGTAAGAATTTCAAAGCCCAGGAAAACTTTCTCTTGTCACTGTTGTTTTGCTTTTCTGGTCAATTAAATGACCATGAGGTGAGAGTTTGGTCTTATACAAATGAAATAACGTTTATTTTGAAGTCATTGACGCGATTATTCTTTTTATTTTTATTTTTTTGCCAGGTGGGGTAATGTGGGCCTACTGAGAATTCAGCCATAATTCAAATTCAACGAAGCTTTGAATTGCTTAATATTTTCGCACTTATGTTCATCTTGCCACGTTGTTTTCTGTCTGAAATGCGAAAACGGGTTTCCTATTACCACAGTTGATGTCTTGTAACCAGTAAATTGGAGTAAACATACTGCAAACAACTTTATTTGACTGTTATTATCATATTCGATCACTGACTTAGAAGTTACGACGATGGTGGATCACAGCATAACGACGGTAGCTTTATTTTCGTCGCGGAAACGGGAATGCTTGCCATAAAAGGCATAGACTGTGATTTTATTGAATAGAGAATAGTTGGGAAATGTAAGTCCATTAATTTTTTTAATCATTTAGCCTTTCATATTCCGATTTTGTACAAGTTTTGAAAATAGACCCACTTTTCCCACTCGTCGGAAAAAGTAGGCCTATTTTAGTTGCCAAAAGAGAAAATTTTTTAAAAATATTTAACTGCCTTTTTCAAACCTGAGATTTTTTCCCAAGAAAGAAGAAGCACGGAATGTCAAGTAAACGAAACTTTTGAAATGTTTTGCATTATAGTCTCGTTTTACCAGCTATCCATTGTGAGATTTTGCTCATTTTAGACCCACATTACCCCACCCTACCCTATTCCAGTTTAAGTTGCAATCTATTTGCAGTCCAAGATATTTTAGACTGTTGACTTCTTTAAATTTGGAACCAATTTAAATTTAATTTCAATTGTGAAATCGTTGTTGATGATTTTATTTCGATTTGTTTACGGTTACTGAGATAGCTGGAAAACCAGCCTGCAACGATCCCTCTGAATCCATAGTGATGGAGTTTGTGGAGAAGAATCTCATGGTCAATAGTCAGGGCATGAAAAAATATTTTCCTTCTTGCGACCAGACAAAAATCATGCTTATATTTCCTGCAAGAATATATCAATAAAATCTGGTTTTGTCAATGAGATCACCATCAGAAACTGGCTCCAACCAGTAAGTATCACGCATCACCTTTTAAAACATCATCTTGCAAGCACTGGGATGTAGAGCTGCTTATTATTCGGATACATGAGATACAATCTGCATTTGTTTGACTTTATTTATGTTTTTAATTTGTACAAACAAATGGGAAACAAAGAATGATAGATGGAAGGGGATATAATTTGAAAATTTCCTGCAGGACTGTATGAATGGAAAATTTCCTGCGACCGCCCGGTCACATGGTCGGGTGGGTTTTCTTGCCCTGTCAATAGTATCAAATGCTTTTGATAGGTCGAGAAAAACACCAAGTGGACAGTTATCTTGATCTAATTTACTGTAGATTTGGTCGGTAATTTCTGAGAGAGCATGCACTGTTGAGTGGTTTTCTCTAGCAATGTCTTAAGGCACACCGTAAAAATCAACGATAGCTGTTCTGTTTCGAACCCGTTCAGGGCGCGTTGCTAAGCCAACGAAGATATTTCAATACACAAAGGCGTAAGACCGCAGATTCAAAGAGTCCTTTATTCGACATTGTTTGATTGGAAGCTAACACAATGGCGTTATTGTTCAAGCTGTTTACGCAGTAACTGATAATTGGGTTCATCGATGCATGGACAAAAGCAGTTGTTTTTTCACGTTCGCTGGTTGCAAGAACACAGTTTTTGCAGAAAACAGTCGGAATATTGTTTTTATCGGGCTGAAGCCCAAGAAAAGACATTAAGTCTTCAACAAGGATTATCGTGCCGATGCACAACAAGTACACAAGAGTTTTCGTGCCGAAGCACACCAAATAAAGAAGAATTTAGTGCAGATGCACACCGAACGCAGAGGGATTTTAGTGCCGATGCACAACGAATAAATTGAACGTCGAACGGGACTGACAGCGCCTTTGTTTAACCGCTGGCTGCGCTACGAGAATTTATCGAAGAAGTTTAAACATTGTTTATAGATCGCCCAGAAGAATATAGACCCGAAAGAACTGACAGCGCCCTTGTTTAGCCGCTGGCTGCGCTACGTGATTAGAGAAAGATGTGGACTCATTGATTATTGGACAAAAGATTCTGGACAGTTTCTAGTATTACTAGTATCGTTTGTGAATATTTGTTATTGTTGGTTGCATTCGGAGTTTCGTTGTTTGGGGCGGTCTTGGTGTGCCCCTTCGCGGTTGCTAGCTGTATGTTGATAGACCCCGCAGAGGCTCTGAAAGGAACATGTCTTTAATTAGGCAAGATTTCAAATGGTCCGTCCACTGTTAACGAGGTCCACCGAGCCGGATAGATAGAGACACGGACGTCGGATACCCAACGGACACTTTATTTACCGGACACTTTTATGGATGCACCCATTTGATTATTGTTTGACATTGATTTGCCGAGCATGGATTCATAGATACCCATCAACTTTGAAGTGGTAAAAATTGATCAGTTATCCCTTGAAGATATTCGAGAAGAGCTACAGAGAAGGGGACTTTCGTCTAAGGGAAATAGGAGAACTGTAGCTAAGCATTTGAGTCAAATCAAAGATGAAGCTGTATTTGCTAGAGACACTTTTAATACTTCATCGTTATCCAGTGCAAAAAGTCCTGAACAAACAGAGCTTAGCAATAAAAGAAGGAGAGAAAAATGCTTGAAGGTGAATATCAATGGTATAATGGATGATTTAGTCGACTTCATGCAATCATCAGATAATATAATTGAAGTACAAAGTAGCTTGCAAGAATTAAACAAGCAAAGGCAAATGCATGAGAATCTTAATCATGAAATCATGGGTTTGATTGGAGACGAAGAGGTAGATGATGAGTGTCAACACTTTTCTGAATATCATTGTAAGATCCGAAGCGTTATGAACAAAGCTCAAAGGTTCATTACCGAACTATCCGTTGCTGCTGATACAGAGAGTGTGAATTCGTCCGAAAGACATCACAAGGAGATAAAGCTGCCTAGATTTGATCTGCCTGTATTTAATGGGGATATCCTTGAGTTCACAGCTTACTGGGATCAGTTCAAATGTCCTGTTCATGACAATAGAGATATATCAGCTGCACAGAAATTCTCATATTTAAGAGCAAGTCTAAAAGGCACTGCATTGCAAGCAATCGACGGCTTTGAAACAACATCCGCAAATTATGAGCCAGCAGCTGCAACCATTTTTCACAGATTTGGCAGGAAAAGAATCATTGTTGCTTCATTGGTAAAGTCAATTGTTAAGTTTGAAATCAAAGATAATGTGAAAGCAGCAACACTACATCAACTACATGATACCCTCCAGAACAGGATAAGAGCACTAGAAGGCTTAGGATTCAAATCAAAAGACAATCCAGATGTTCAAATGGTTCTTATACCCCTCTTAGCAATGAAGTTGCCTCAGAGTTTAGCAGAAAGATAGGAGTTTGAAGTGTCAGATCTTGAAGACACTGAAATCACAATTGATTTATTTTTCAAGTTGTTGAATAGACGCGTATTGTCAAGAGAAGCAGGAGAGAGAAGCCAAATAGAGAACAGCAGCTCAAGTGGTCATAATAGCAGTAAAAGCCTCAATAGAACTCAAGCTAATCATTTCAACAAGAAAGGAATCTCTTCAGCATCAGGATTGGTAGGAAATGTAAGTCTGCCAAGAAACAGCAAATGTGGTTTTTGTAATAAACAAGGCCATGAGACTGTACAATGTTATTCAGCAAAGAAGATGAGCACTCAAAAAAGATGGGAAGTTGCTAAAGAGAATAAGCTGTGCTTCAATTGTCTAAAGCCATCAAATGGAGGTCATAACTGAGGAAACTGTAGACACCCAAGCTGTACGGTAGAAGGTTGCGGAAGAAAGCACAATCGTTTGCTTCATCCAGGTAGTCTAGAAAGTAATCCAAATCAGCAAGTTGGAGCAATCAGTGGATTAACAGCAGCCTCAAACACATCGAAACAAGTGCTACTACAAACAGCATCAGCATTTCTGACAACTGATGGTCCTCAGGAAATTCAAGTTAGAATTCTCTTTGATACAGGAAGTAAAAGATCGTACATAAGGAAGAACATTGCTGAGTCTTTAGACTTAAAGGGTCCAGTTGAAACTTTAAGTATTTCTACCCTTGGAGGAGAGACAATCAAATTAAAGAAATGCAAAGAGTTAAGTTTAGCATTAAGGGATCACAGAGCAGTATGAATGAAAATTCAATTGAAATTGAAGCATTAGCAATCGATAAAAGTTGTGCTCCATTGCAAAATGCCATCATTGATTTGTCAAAGTATCAATACCTACAAGGAATAAAGCTAGCTGACACATATCAAAGTGGAAAAGAGCAAGTAGACATACTAATTGGAGCAGACTACTATTATAGAATCATCGAGGATGAAATTAAGAGAGATTTCAAGATTTCAAGATTTCAAGATTTCAAGATTTCAAGATTTCATTTTCAAACAATAGCCTAGTACAAGTGAATACATGTATACTTTAACAGCTATTGGATGAATTAAAGTGGAAAAGATAGTAACTACTTCTTAGAAAGGAAGAAGTAGTGATGAACCAACAGCCGTCAGTTCAAAGTTAGGTTGGATTTTATGTGGTTCATTTGAAGGTCAGCAGCAAGTTACAACCACTGCGATGTTCTCAACGGTTGATGTAGAAGAAGCTACCACGAGTCTCAAGCACTTTTGGGATTTAGAATCAATCGGTTTAGTTGAAGATAAAGCTCAGACAAGGCCAATAATTGATGCAATAGCACAATTCAAAGAAGGTCTTAGCTTTGATGGCCAGAGATATCAAGCTTCAATTCCTTGGAAACGTGATCACCCAGTGTTAGAAAATAATTACAGTCAAGCTGTACAAAGGCTTGGAGAACAATTTGAAACGTGATGAAATCAAACAGCAAGATTATTCAGAAGCTATTACACAGTATGTTAGACAAGGATTTGCAGAGGAAGTAAAGCCAGAGGGCATTCATCAGTCAGAAAACAAAGTGAGATATTTGCCACATCATGCAGTTTACAGAAGAGACAAGACAACTACGAAAACCAGGATAGTTTTTGATGCTTCAGCAAAAGTTGGACATGAACCATCTTTGAACGATTGCATCCTACAAGGTCCTGCTTTACAACCGAATTTAGTGTCAGTTCTCATTCGTTTCAGAAGTCATCCAATAGCACTTATGCCAGATATCAAGAAGATGTTTTTGCAGATTCAACTTGCCGAGAAAGATCGAGATGTCCATCGGTATCTATGGCGAGACATGCAGACAAACAAAGAGCCTAAAGTTTACAGGATGCAGAGAGTTACTTTTGGAGTAAACTGTAGTCCGTTCCTAGCTATAAGTACGGTGCAAAGTCATGCCGAAAGAAACAAAGAACAGTTCCCAGATGCTGCAAAAGAAGTTCTGGAAAATATGTATGTCGATGATTGCCTGACAGGTGCAAAGGATGCTGACGAGGCAATAGAGTTACAAAGCTCCCTTTCTTCAATGATGAAATCAGGTGGCTTCCAATTAGTGAAATGGGCCAGTAATTCAGAAAAGGTAATTCAAAAAATCAAGCCAGAGGAGAGAGCACCTTCACTGACAGTGTGCTTCAATGAAAGAGAGAATATAAAAGCATTGGGAATGAGCTGGGATACGAGAAATGATTGCTTCTTTTTCAACGTTGCAAAGAGTATTCTTGAAAGCAAAGATTGTGAAACCAAGAGAAGTCTGCTGAGCCTTGCATCGAAAATATTTGATCCCATGGGATTGTTGTCACCTTTTGTCTTAAGAGCAAAGATGCTGTTCCAGGAACTGTGGAGCAGAGGGTTGCAATGGGATGACAAATTGCCATCAGACATTCTCAGTCAATGGAGATCATAGAAAGAAGAGCTTTCATATGTCAATGATATCAAAATTCCAAGATGTTTTACAGCTAATACAGGCACAACAGAAAGAGTAGAGATCCATGGATTTGGAGATGCCTCTCCAAAAGCATATGGAGCTGCAGTATATGTACGCACAGTCGATATGAATGGACACATCAACACCAAGCTTGTAATGTCAAAGTCGAGAGTGGCACCATTAAAGAGAGTAACACTTCCACGGCTTGAGCTTTTAGCGTCAGTAATCAATACAAGATTAGTTTCGTTCGTTGCTGAATCGATGAAAAGAGAAATCAGTCAAGTTGTTTTGTGGGCAGATAGTTCAATTGCATTGTATTGGATCAAAGGACCAAGCTCTAAATGGAAACCATTTGTAGCTAACAGAGTAGAAGAGATTCAGTCGAAATTCAGTGCAGATAATTGGCGATATTGCCCAGGAAAAGAAAACCCTGCAGATTGTCTAACACGTGGCCTAACCTGCAAAGATCTTCATCAAACAGAGAAATGGTGGACAGGTCCATCTTGGTTAAGCTTACCATCAAAGGAATGGCCATGTAGCATTACAGCAAATGAGACAGTCACAAACATGGCATGCAAAGAATCAAGGAAAACTGTGCAGATGATTGCAACAATCGAATCGAAAGAAATCATAGATCCAGAAAGACACAGTTCATGGTTGAAACTTGTGAGAGTCACAGCCATCGTTTTTCGAGCTGTTCAGCTATTCAGGAAAATTCCTCAACAACCCAGGCAAGAACGACCATGGCAAGGTCCATCTGCAGAAGAACTACGAGAAGCAGAGATGTATTGGTATCGCAGAGTACAATCAGAAACATGCAAGGAAGAGTTACAAGCACTGAGCGACAGCAAGCAAATATCAAATCAAGCAGAATTTTGATATTAGATCCGTTTTATGACAGCAAAGACAAAGTATTGCAAGTTGGTGAAAGGCTCCAAAATTCAGACCTACCTGAAGAAGAAAAGCATCAAATAATCCTTCCTCATGGACATCCAATTGTAGAGAAGAAGATTCTGCAGGTACATCACCAGTCAATTTGTGTAGAACAATTCTAGTTGTTCTACGTCAAAAGATATGGATAACTCAAGGCCTACGTGATGTGAAACGAGTTATTCAAAATTGCAGAAGTTGCAGACGACAGCATGCAGCAGCTTGCTCCCAAAAAATGGGAAGCTTGCTAAAGGAAAGAGTTCAATCTTCACTTGCTTTTACACATGTTGGAGTGGACTTCACCGGTCCACTATACATTCGTACAAAGAATGATGTCCAGAAAGCCTATATTTGCCTTTTCACGTGTGCATCATTACGTATGATACATTTAGAGTTAACAGATAGCCTGAATACAGATGATTTCATGCAAGCATTTCGTAGGATGATAAATCGCAGAGGATTGTGTCAATCATTGCAATCTGATAATGCTAAAACATTCAAAGCTGCTGATCGCACTCTACAACAGCTTTTTGAGTCACCAAAGATCAGAAGAATAAAGCAAATAGATCAAAATCGAGTAGCAAGAGAACTAGCTTCGTTGGGGATTAAATGGAAGGTTAAAACAGAGAGGTCACCATGGAGAGGTGGCTGGTGGGAGAGAATAGCCAAATCAGTAAAGATTCTATTGAAGAAAGTTCTTGGTAATGCTCTTCTTTCGAGCACAGAGTTGTACACCATCCTGACGGACATCGAAGCGATGATCAATTCTCGTCCACTAACGTATATGGGAGATGGCATGAGAGATCCAGAGCCAATCACCCCTGCTCACCTTGCAATTGGAGGATCACTACACAGCATACCAAGTGGATCAATTAAGAAAGAAGACAGAGGACACGTTGTTCAACGATTTCTCTACCATCAACGACTTCTTAACCATTTTTGGAAAAGATGGAGACTAGAATACCTACAAAAGTTGTCTATTAGAAACAAATGGAGAGNAAAGATTCTATTGAAGAAAGTTCTTGGTAACGCTCTTCTTTCGAGCACAGAGTTGTACACCATCCTGACGGACATCGAAGCGATGATCAATTCTCGTCCACTAACGTATATGGGAGATGGCATGAGAGATCCAGAGCCAATCACCCCTGCTCACCTTGCAATTGGAGGATCACTACACAGCATACCAAGTGGATCAATTAAGAAAGAAGACAGAGGACACGTTGTTCAACGATTTCTCTACCATCAACGACTTCTTAACCATTTTTGGAAAAGATGGAGACTAGAATACCTACAAAAGTTGTCTATTAGAAACAAATGGAGAGTAGAGCAACCACCAATAGAAATCGGAGATATTGTTCTTATCTCAGACAACAATGTTCAGAGAGGGAAGTGGCCAATGGGATGCGTCAGTCAAGTTCATCCTGGAAAAGATGGTCTTATTCGTACTGCTACTTTGCAAACACAGAAGGGGGAATTAAGGCGTCCAATTCAACGGCTACATCATTTAGAGGTACAGAAAACTGAAGTTGATAGAGAATTAGAGACAGTACATCACACGCACCAAACGTTGTTGTAACACCTAAGACTCTGCAGAAGACCAATGAAGAACTTGATCTCCTTCCTAGAGATCAAGGGGGGGGGGAATGTTCCGTTTCGAACCCGTTCAGAGCGCGTTGCTAAGCCAACGAAGATATTTCAATACACAAAGGCGTAAGACCGCAGATTCAAAGAGTCCTTTATTCGACATTGTTTGATTGGAAGCTAACACAATGGCGTTATTGTTCAAGCTGTTTACGCAGTAACTGATAATTGGGTTCATCGATGCATGGACAAAAGCAGTTGTTTTTTCACGTTCGCTGGTTGCAAGAACACAGTTTTTGCAGAAAACAGTCGGAATATTGTTTTTATCGGGCTGAAGCCCAAGAAAAGACATTAAGTCTTCAACAAGGATTATCGTGCCGATGCACAACAAGTACACAAGAGTTTTCGTGCCGAAGCACACCAAATAAAGAAGAATTTAGTGCAGATGCACACCGAACGCAGAGGGATTTTAGTGCCGATGCACAACGAATAAATTGAACGTCGAACGGGACTGACAGCGCCTTTGTTTAACCGCTGGCTGCGCTACGAGAATTTATCGAAGAAGTTTAAACATTGTTTATAGATCGCCCAGAAGAATATAGACCCGAGAGAACTGACAGCGCCCTTGTTTAGCCGCTGGCTGCGCTACGTGATTAGAGAAAGATGTGGACTCATTGATTATTGGACAAAAGATTCTGGACAGTTTCTAGTATTACTAGTATCGTTTGTGAATATTTGTTATTGTTGGTTGCATTCGGAGTTTCGTTGTTTGGGGCGGTCTTGGTGTGCCCCTTCGCGGTTGCTAGCTGTATGTTGATAGACCCCGCAGAGGCTCTGAAAGGAACATGTCTTTAATTAGGCAAGATTTCAAATGGTCCGTCCACTGTTAACGAGGTCCACCGAGCCGGATAGATAGAGACACGGACGTCGGATACCCAACGGACACTTTATTTACCGGACACTTTTATGGATGCACCCATTTGATTATTGTTTGACATTGATTTGCCGAGCATGGATTCATAGATACCCATCAACTTTGAAGTGGTAAAAATTGATCAGTTATCCCTTGAAGATATTCGAGAAGAGCTACAGAGAAGGGGACTTTCGTCTAAGGGAAATAGGAGAACTGTAGCTAAGCATTTGAGTCAAATCAAAGATGAAGCTGTATTTGCTAGAGACACTTTTAATACTTCATCGTTATCCAGTGCAAAAAGTCCTGAACAAACAGAGCTTAGCAATAAAAGAAGGAGAGAAAAATGCTTGAAGGTGAATATCAATGGTATAATGGATGATTTAGTCGACTTCATGCAATCATCAGATAATATAATTGAAGTACAAAGTAGCTTGCAAGAATTAAACAAGCAAAG
>REGL01001820.1:8043-24072 GCA_004194395.1 Aurelia aurita complex sp. Pacific
CACTTACCACCGACCATGATAGCCACCGACCACCGCCCACCGAGAAAACGACTTACCACTTACCATCGACCAAGAAAACCACTTACCACTTACAACCGACCAAGAAAACCACTTAACACTTACCACCAACCACCGACCAAAAGTTTATAGAGTACAATTTAAAAAAAAATTTAATGAGTTTATTCATACAAAGTTGTAGGCTGCCCTGGAAATCCCGTATCCCTATCCAATATCTAATATTTGTTTGTTCTAGTTGATATCAATACTTTTTTTTAAATTTATTTTCTGATTAAATTGATTTTCATTTTCTGAAGTGATGCGTTTGGAGCATATAGGCAGAGATCATCTTCGTTTGACGTTAAGTAAATATGAGTTTCTGTTAATCTGTTGGTTTACAATTGAAATTGGAGATTGACAATTAGAATTGGGGCAGAGATTTTGTGTTTTATTTACCGGGTGTCTCAAAAAAGTACCCCCTTTGATTGGGTAAAGTAACAAACGATCAGATATCGGGACTTTCCGAAGACATAGCTACATTTGTTAACTATCTTCAACTTGAATGCACATACCTTGCATCTTAGAATCGTCTACCAAAGCTCGCAAAGTCGAAATTTAGAGTACACCTAAAAACGACCTAACCATATTTGAGAAACGGCCTAGCCATATGATCGGATATCACCGGCAATTTGCAAAGGAATTTCAAATTGTGTTCAAATTTCGATTTTTAAGTTTTACTTTTGAAAAGAATTATACTTTGAGATGCTTCAATTGTTTTTGATATTGATTTTCTTTTGAGGAATCGATCCTTGCGTTGCATTCCATTGAACACGCTATTCTTATCAAAGAAAATGAAAAGGGGTACATGCACGTTTATTTGGAGATGTGGCACGAGTTTTTCATTCGTATCACGTTTTTATTCTATTCGCTCAATTAGAGTCGTGGTTATGTGTCCATAATTTTTTTTGAATAAGTACTGAAATATTAAAGTTTGCAGGTGCTTTGTAAAATGCCCATGATATCAAATCATGGCTAAGCCCTTTTTCGAAACCTCTGGTTTCAGGTGCAAGCTAAATTTTGCCTTCGCGCAGTCATACCGCCGGTTTTTTATGTGTCTGTTTTGTGTCTCAATGCTTACATTTGATTTTTGAACATTTGATTTGTATCACATTTTATCATTGGCGGAAACCATGGAATGTTCACTACATGTTCAGTTATGCGCGCTTTGTCAACGTTCGTTCACCGAGCCCATTTTGAGGATTTGCAGCTGCAATGCAGCGTAAATGAACAAAACTTCATCCAGGAGTTCTGCATTTAGAAGGCTACATAGCTCCAAACAGCTCCCAGCGCAAGGCTTCCTACGCCTATGCGTGTGTGTCAACACACAAATCTGTGCCATTTTATTCCCATTCTTTTATCGGAAAGTCTATAAGTCCCGGTTTGAGCAAAATTATGATGTTGCTGTTGTTGTTGTTGTTATTGTTGTTGTTATGATACGATAACTGGGACTATCATAGAGTCTATTAAAACGGAGAAATGCGATTAAAAGCAAAGAACGTTCTTAGGGGAAACTAGTGATTCTAAAGCCATTTTGAAGTTTAAAACCTCGAACAATTTTAGAGAAATTCTAGTAGTAAGGTTCATCTGTCATATAATGTCATCTTCGCTACTCTCATATAATCGTCCCCTAAATTGTAAAATAGTTGAGATACACTGCATTGGAGCAAAAAGGATCTCATTCATCATCAGAATATAACAGTGAAAAATAACAAAAATTTTTATGAAAATCACCCAAATTTAGATGCAGGTATTGCCATATGACTTCCCGTGAAGTACGTAGTTAATGGAGCAGATGTGGATCAAGTGAATTGAAAGGGGGAAACAGATTGGTTTATTATTTCATTACAGGATCAGAGCCTTGCCACAAACCACTACCGGAAATAGATCATTGATGACGGGAGAAACCCAAAATGCAGATTACACGTTATTTTTATTAGACTGGTAGGCAGTTTCTTAAATTTTTGGGCCATTAGTTTCAGAGTTAATTTGAAACTATAATAACAATAATTTTGCTTTTTAAATTCAGCTTTCGAAAAATTGAGCCTACTATTTCTTATAAGCGGTTTCTTACGCAACTGGAAAATATTCAAAAAAATGTCACAATGTCCACAAGATAATCGGTTGTTTGCCGGTCGGTGGTAAGTGGTTTTCTTGGTGGGTGGTGGGTGCTCGGTGGTAAGTGGTTTTCTTGGTCGGTGGTAAGTGGTAAGTGGTTTTCTTGGTCGGTGGTAAGAGGTAAGTGGNACACATAAAAAACCGGAGGTATGAACTGCACGAAGGCAAATCTAGTGTAATATTTCAGTGTTTATTTTGAAAATTATTATATCTCTGCCTCAGTGTTTTTGAAAACTGTCGGTGGTAAGTGGTCGGTGGGTTTCTTGGTCGGTGGTAAGTGGTCGGTGGTTTTCTTGGTCGGTGGTCGGTGGTTTTCTTGGTCGGTGGTCGGTGGTGTTGGTCGGTCTGGTTGGTGGTCGGTGCGGTCGGTGGTATGTGGTCGGTGCACTGCTCGATGTGGTCAGTGGTAAGTGGTTGTACACCACGCCATTCGTCGGTAACGCAATCCAGAGGTTGTATGTACGTGTGGTCCAAAGAAGATCGGGAATTATCAGAAAGACAAGCATTTACTTTATTAATTATGAGTCAAAGGGAGGAGACTTGAAACAAGGTTTTGCAAACAAATGATTCGTGGTACAAAATTTAAGAATAGCCTTAAATAATGGACTCGTCATATTAAACCCATAAGCCATATGAGCGATAGGACACCAGGAATGTGAAAGTTTTATTAGTAGCGAGCCACCTTAATCAGTTGTTTTTTATGTGTTTTAACTTATTTTTACTTGGTAATGAACCACCTTATCGCTGTTTCATGATTTAGAAATTTTCAGTAAGTGCAGATCCACCTAACCTCCAGGAGTTAAATCGTGTCTAGGAAGTCAAATAGAACTGGAAAGAATACTTGACATGTAATAGTCAATTGATTTTTGAATCAGGAACAATTCTGCATCACATACTATAACTGAAATTTCTTTCTGGAGGTAACGCTTAAAGTGGATCTGCACTTAAGGTGGCTCTCTACAGATAAAACTTTCACAGTGATACACACTCTTGCATTCGTATCGCTCATGATTGGATGTAGGCATAAGGTTTTACCTGACAGCCAGTGAAAGAATTTAAAAGGCTTTAGCAACTACTTTTGACAATGAAAGTGGTTAAAGCATGATAAAAAAGAAAATGCAGCTAGACATACAAGGTGTCTCGGAAAAAAGTACCTCCTTTTGACTGAAAATAGGAATAAAACGACTAGATATCGTTACTTGCTGAGATCACAGCTAAATATATCAATCTTCAACCTAGATGCACATACCTTGCATTTAAAAATCATACACCAAACACCGGAGATACCATTCTGCAAAGTCAAAATTTACAGTGCACCCAAAACCAGAGGTCTTGAAGAAGGGCCTCGCCATCTAGCCATGATTTGTGTCATGGACAGTTTCTAAAGCACCTATAAACTTTAATGCTCAGTTTTTTTGCTTTTGAAAAGAATAAAAGACGCACGGGCATGACCCTGATAAAACAAATATATTACAAATGTGGTAAAAATGATAAAGTCGTGCCCTATCTCCAAAATAAGCGTCCATGTGCTCCTTTCCTTGTCTTTGATACAAAACACTTGGGACAGAATGCAAGCAAGGAGTAAGGACCGATTTTGCTGAAGAAAAGTCATTCCAAGAAGCACTTCAAGGTATAATTCCTTTCAAAAGTAAAAACTAAAGTTTAAAGTTGAAAATTATTTTGCAAAATGTCTATGTGATGTCAAATAGTGGCTAGGCCCTTTCTCAAAACCTCTGGTTTCAGGTGCACTCCAAATTATGACCTTGTAAACTCATAGCTCCGGTGTTTGGTGGACGATTTCAAAATGCAAGGTATGTGCATTTAAGTTAAAGATCGACAAATGTAGCAATGAACTAAGCAAATCCCGAAATTTATCTCTTTGTTCCCTTGCTCAGTCAAAAGGGGGTACTTTTTTGAGACACCCGGTATAACACAGACAGATCCAAAGAAAGCATAAACAGATCGTATCTAATTTAGAAGTAGCTCACTCACCAACGAAAAAAAGGATTAAGCGTTTGCTTGTAGGCATCTTTTCTCTCTTGAAAATCTTCAGCAAAAACTTGTTTATCACTGCGCAAGAATATCGAGTTGTCTAATTGAAAACCTGTATGGAGGGAAATAATCTGAACTGAAAATTTCAAAGGCTATGTCAATGAAATAAGCACATGTCTTTAATGTGATAGAGAGGTTGACTTAGGCCACATGAGTTTTTTTATATATTCTGCCAAAAATTTACAATGCATATTTACTTAATTACTATATTTAAAAGCCACTCTACTCTACTACTAGGACAAGACCACGGGGAGCAATATCTATGTCTACCCACATGAGTTTCCAGGACAGCCAATCTGCACTTTGCGGCAGACATGTGGCAGTTGACACTGACTGGAAAATTGATATTATTAATGCCTGCCTGAGATAATGCGATGCTGTCATGCGGGTAGATGAGTGTGTCAAATTTTGTTTGCCGCTTGTTTAATGGCTTTTATCAAAGCAATCGCATTAGATATGAATGTTTAGGTTTTTCCTCAGTGAAGTACAAAGATTTATCTTCAAAATGGTGCTTTCATTTTCGAAAAAAGGAAAACGTCCAGGTGATATTGCCCACCAAAAACCTTCAAAATCAGCTTTTCGGCCGAAATTTAGTGACGGAGCCCCTCTAAAGGTTGCAAGTGCCCTTGGTTTCTTGTTGAATAGATTTTGCCTTTTTGATACCCATTTCGTCATTACTAACTTTCCTTTATGTACAGAAAATGCTATTTTGTTTAATTTGTGGCCAGTTTAGTGTCGTTCATTAACTACTGTGGATATTTACGCAAAAGAACTATTTCAGCCTTTTGCTCACTTTAAAATTTTCAGAAACCAATGAGTCACCCTGTAGAACGTCTGTGCAGTATTGTAGNGTGCCACAGTATCACTAGTGGTTGTCAGAGATTTAGGTGACAAACCATTATTGCAAGCATACTCCCTGTTTAGAGTTTGAGGTGGGAGTGGGTCAACTATTTCAACCTCATGAATGTCATGTCAAGTCAATTGCTGAGACTTAGTGGCATTAAACAGATTATCAGCAAAAATGTCATCGCCTACCTTGTTTAAATGGATTCTACTACGATTTAAATGTTTTGACGGATTGATGTTACTGTGATCAGTGTAGGACAAATCATTTTCAGCACAAAGATCTCGAAGAACATATTTGACCTTGACTCTTTTAGGCTCCAGGTGATCGTATCTTGGTACAAGACCAGATACAACAACAGTTATACCTTTGTTTTTGATAAGCAGTGCAAGTTCAACAATTTCCTTTGCGATTTCAACCTCAGACTTTGTCTTATTTGCCAAATCATTTGTTCCCACATGCAACAGGATGCAGTCAGGTGATCGATCAATTGTGGGTTGAATATAACTATTCATATCTTTAGTAGTGGCACCACTAAAGGAGCGAACGTGAATATTTTCGTTTGGTCTGCAACGCTCCTTAAGCTCCCAGCCTTTTATGTTTTTGACAAGGGAGTCTCCAACGATAACAGTCGATCTATTTCTTCTCTTTTTTCCGTTGTTGGTTGCATTAGCTTTCCCCCTCAGATCTGTGGCTTTACCATCAGCCACTTGAGGATTGGAACTGTTCCTTGTATTCGCCTGTTCTTTCGATTCAGTTTTTTTTATCATTAACCACTTGAGGATTGGATCGGTTCACCGAATTCACCTGTTCTTTCGATTCAGAGGTTTCATCATTGACCACCTGAGGGCTGGGACCGTTGGTCTTCGTTTTCTCTTTTTCCTTTGTTGTTATTGTTTTACGGCGTCTTTTTTTACTAGCCCGTTTTGTTTTCCTCTTCGCTTCAGGATGGTCGATCAAGATGCTTTCTGTAACAATGTTACAAAAATATGAAAAAAAAATATATAAATACAGTTCCTGCTGCTTTGATAGAACGAGTTTCGATGTTCTTCTTTGTTTGGTTCGTGATTCAAAGCATGCTTTTTTGTTCTAGGTTGGTAAATGGATAGGCAATGGAATCAGTGATCCACGATAAAGCTGATTGGTTGATTAGTGATCTGAGATGAGTGATGACTTGATCAAAGTTGGTGAATACATCAGGCAAAGATGGAAAATTGTAAGTTTCACCTTTTCTTATTTTTTTTTCATTGTAATATAATTTAAAAGATACCTGCTTTACAATTGGCCCTGTGGAAAAACCAAGCTATTTATAATATTTACTTATTAGAACTACATATATACTTGCAATCTATAAATGCTATGTTAGCAAAGAAAAGAAACGGAAAGAAAATTAGAATTGTCAGCGTCTGAAACCCTGGTACATTCCAGTCTCGATTTGAAGCACCGAATAACGGATGCAAACTTTGTTTCTAAATCAAGATCGTTCAAAACTTTGGTTTCACGATAGTCGAAAGACTTTGTTCGTTGGCCATTCTCATTCATGGTATTTGTCCCTTGGCCGTTCTCATTCAGGCTATTTGCAAGGTAGTCCCACAGTTACGAAGAAGCCGAGCATGGCAACCTGACAGTAACAGCCACTTAGGTATTAAGGGGCTAGCTTGTTCAGACATTTATAGGCCATTATTGATGCTTCATAGTAGACTTATGACATTTCGTCCCTTGTTTCCCTGCGTTCTTTGATTTGCAGATATCACTTGCTCAGTAGGGACTCATACCATTACTCTTATAAAGTGTNGATAGAACGAGTTTCGATGTTCTTCTTTGTTTGGTTCGTGATTCAAAGCATGCTTTTTTGTTCTAGGTTGGTAAATGGATAGGCAATGGAATCAGTGATCCACGATAAAGCTGATTGGTTGATTAGTGATCTGAGATGAGTGATGATTTGATCAAAGTTGGTGAATACATCAGGCAAAGATGGAAAATTGTAAGTTTCACCTTTTCTTATTTTTTTTTCATTGTAATATAATTTAAAAGATACCTGCTTTACAATTGGCCCTGTGGAAAAACCAAGCTATTTATAATATTTACTTATTAGAACTACATATATACTTGCAATCTATAAATGCTATGTTAGCAAAGAAAAGAAACGGAAAGAAAATTAGAATTGTCAGCGTCTGAAACCCTGGTACATTCCAGTCTCGATTTGAAGCACCGAATAACGGATGCAAACTTTGTTTCTAAATCAAGATCGTTCAAAACTTTGGTTTCACGATAGTCGAAAGACTTTGTTCGTTGGCCATTCTCATTCATGGTATTTGTCCCTTGGCCGTTCTCATTCAGGCTATTTGCAAGGTAGTCCCACAGTTACGAAGAAGCCGAGCATGGCAACCTGACAGTAACAGCCACTTAGGTATTAAGGGGCTAGCTTGTTCAGACATTTATAGGCCATTATTGATGCTTCATAGTAGACTTATGACATTTCGTCCCTTGTTTCCCTGCGTTCTTTGATTTGCAGATATCACTTGCTCAGTAGGGACTCATACCATTACTCTTATAAAGTGTAGCCACTTTAGGCCAATATGGTGTGGATCCATATTAACCAATCAAATTGCTAGAATTTAGTTTTCAACCAATAAGGAGGCGCTATTTAGACTGTTGTTGTTGTTGCGTACAAAAACGGTTGATTCGGCAAAGAGTTCTCGTAGCTGCGATAGATCTATTTTGTTTCTACAGTGGAAGATTACTGCTTGAAAGGTATGTATTTTGCGATGATTAGGTTCGTAAAACATTATTCTTTGTACTAGAAGTTTGCTTTTCAATGTTTAAGCTCTTTAAACCAGAAATTGAAGCGGTTTTGTTGAGTGTACGAGAACTCCCGCTAGTTTAGGCCATTTTGACACAGGGGGCCCATTTTATAAGAGTAATGAATAAGTCCCTTATTGAGCAAGTAATATCTGCAAATCAAAGAACGCAGGGAAACATGGGACGAAATGTCATAAGTCTAGCTTCATAGTGGATAAGTTGTCCAGTTGTGGACCATCTTGATTCTTGAATCATTTGGGCCATCCTAATCCATTTACTGGGTACTGTAACTTCAAAACTTTGTGCTTTTTATAGTCAATATTTTGGTGAGAATCCACACAGCTTTTTAGGTTCTATAATAATGGAAGAGAATTCGTTAAAAAAGATTTAATTTGCCAAATAGGAAATTCCTAAGGATAGTTATTTATGATTTGTTATAAAACCATTCTGAGTATTTTCAATAATCTTTCTGCTTCAAATAGAATCTCATTACACATTTTACTAATTTTATTCGCAGATAAAGAAAATTGGAGGCGGTGGATTTGGTATGTAAAGAACTTTGACTCCTGGGTATCCCAAAACACTAATCCTATTTGAAAAATGACCAAATTTTGATGAAATTATTGATTTTGAATTTTTTTCTGCAAGTAGTTGAAAGACGTGGTTTCTTATAATTAAACAACACCACTAACATTCTAAGAATGTAATTAAATACAATGCCAGGTCCCTTCTTTCAAGATGTGGACTACCCTTACATGAGAAAACTCAAACCGATCTGAGTTTCAGATTGCTTTGAAGTTTGGCTGTCTGCTATTTTGCCTCCCCCTCACGTGAACATTCTCAGATCGGTTTGAGTTCAGCTCACTTGCTCTGCACATGCGTATTTCGCGAGTTTTTTCCTGAATACAAACAATGCGTGCGTTCCCCTGTTAATCAGAACAATTATGATTGCATCGTTGAAGGTTCATCTTGATTATTTTGATTGCCAAAGGAACGCAAGGAATGTCACATACACTTGTTTTGAAAATTCATTTCGCCCCGAAATGAAAAAGCTCCTGCGCACATGAAAATGTCAGGTCGCCTTAAAAACTTAGACCGGTCTGAGAAACCGAAATGAGTTTCAGGTCGACCTGAGTTTCATTTCGCCTGCATCATGTCAGCACTCAAAGGGCGTTGACCGCAAACGGAATGAGTTTCAAACCGACCTGAAACTCAGACCGGTCTAGGTCGACCTGAGTGTCATTTCACTTGCGTCATGTGAGCACTCCAAGGGCTTTGACCGCAAACTGAAATGAGTTTCAAACCGATCTGAAACTCAGGCCGGTATGAGTTTGCTCATGTGAAGGTAGTCTTGCTTCACTTTGACATGGCTGGAGAACAAATAAATTGCTGTATTTGAAGCAACCACTTATTTTGCCTTTCCTGTTTCACAGATCAGCAACCACTTTTCATGTTGTACATTGTACATCTGACAAGCAACCACTTGTCAGATTTATTCAAACAAGGGCTCAGACTCTAATTTGAACCCTATCCTATGCAACCGTGTAAAACCGTGCGATTAAAGTTACATCTCCTTCACAGCAACGACACATATTGGCCAAAATGTTTTTGGGACACCCGCTGTATATTTCGTCTTTATCCTTGCTCTTCGATGATAAGTTGAGATAACAACCAGAAATAATTGGTCTTTGTTATCATTCAAGGGGAAATCTACCAGGCTCACGACACCAACACTCAGCAAATGGTTGCTATGAAACTAGAATCTGCTACGACAACAAAACAAGTTCTCAAAATGGAAGTAGCAGTTATCAAAAAGCTGCAGGGTGCGTATCAAATGTAGATTTCATTTTTTCATCACGTGATTTCTTTTTTATAGATCTATGGGGGGTGTCCAATGAAATGTTTCAGAAAATTTGATCAAGGATTTTAGGCCAATTTTGAAGGATTCTTGACGAAGCACTTTTATAAAATTGCAACTGATTTAGACAAATTGAATTTTCTTATCTAAGTTGGTGTCAGCTACAGCATAGGGCTCAAATCTGTCGAATCTTTAGATAGGTGGGTGTGAAATTCGATAAATCTTCCTCGGAGATTTTTTGATATCTTGATTTTTTTTAAATGGCATCAACTTAATTATTTTTGAAAATAAATCATGGACAATTTTGAAAAACTTTAGCTCATTGTAAATCTTAAACCAATCGAGGAAACATGATGCAACCTTCAAAAAAACCATAGTTTATGAAAAGTCTACAATATGGTGGCAAGCAGAAATCTGTAGCTTTTCTGGTTTAGCATTTGCAAATTTAATGACGTCATTGCCTCAAATTTTTGAAATGCGGCCATTTTGAAACTAATAAATTTACACAGCAGATTTACAGCAAAAAACCATCAGTTCCTTCCAAGCCATTTATTTCAAAGAAAACTGTAATAGAATTTTACACCATGTTTGTCAACTACACGGGTATCATCAGTTTACAAGGATCTTTTAAATGGTTAGAGAGCTACAGGTTTTCAAACATGGAAACATTCATTTGAATCACACGATATGAAATCAGTAATTGTTAACTGAATCTTTTCAGGTGATATTCACGTGTGTGACTTTGTGAGCTGTGGCAGAAACGATCGCTTCAATTACGTGGCAATGTCCCTGGTTGGCCCAAATCTTGCAGAATTACGACGCAGTCAACCTAAAGGGCTATTCACGCAGAGTACTTACCTTCGCCTTGGTATTCAAATAATTGAGTGTATTAGAGCTATTCATGATTGTGGGTTCTTACATCGAGATGTTAAGCCGGTAAGTAACTCATTAAATATATATTCGCGCAAAAAGGTGACATGATGATCTTGATTCATCGCTTTCTGTGCTGGTGTTTCCGGGTGTGATCGCAGAACATGTCCAATAAGTTTCCATTTATTTTGCAGAATTTCCAAAGATAGCACCTTCTCGCCAGTTTGCTTATTATACACTTGTGCATTGCTAATGTGTGCAGGGTATTTAACATTGAGTACCCTTAGTTGTTGTCTGTGAAATGAATCTAAACTTTCTTCTTCTTCCGTTGTTAATCCCCAGGTGCCAGAGTTATAGACCAGAATTGGCTTGACTAAAGACTTATACAACTTGACTCTCAGAGCTTGTTTTATTTTATCATTTATAATCCAGATGTTGTTTAAGTTGTTTAGAGCGACGATTGACAATTGTTTCCTTCTAGACACATCTTCAGCATCTCCCAACAAAGATCCCAGATTTTTAACCGCCCTCCATCTTTCTTCGCAATCTTATTTTGTGATCTTTAGATTGATTCCTTGTGTCTTTTCACATAGATTGATTTCTTGTGTCTTTTCACATCTGAAAGGAAATTCTTATCTACTTATACAAAATAGCATTTTTAAAAGATTTGCTTGTGCTATGTCTTTTTTCTTTACATTTTGTAGTCAAACTTCGCCATTGGAAATAACAAAGATACGAAGAAGACTGTATACATGTTGGACTTTGGCTTGAGCAGACAGTATTTGAATAATGAGGGACAAGTTAGAGCGGTTAGTTTGAATTTTCATTGCTGAGTCACATACATTAGAAATGTAAATAGATTCGTTCATCAAAACTATGAAGCTGTTAATAGCCAGGTTGTTGCCTGGCAAAAATTCGGTGTTTATGTTTTAAGTAGACTATTTTACAATTTGGAGAAAGAGACTGAGGAGAGCGCGCCCCATTCTGACAGCCTTGGCAACAAGTAGGAAATCTGGGGAATCCCATCTTCTGCAGTGGTAAGTGTACGGCTTGCGGCTTGCTCGCATTTCTCTCCAAAATCGAGTTATTTTCGATTTATTTGCAACTTTCAAGTAGCCTGCGTGCAAACTCAACTATGCGATGCTTTTTTAGAACGGTAAGTGTTTTCACTGAATTATTTAGCCGTGTTGTCATCCTTTCGCTCATTAGTGAATGCATTTTGAGTTGTTTCATTTCAGGTCTTTCCTTCGACCTTGATGCGGCTCAAGTTAGGCCTATTGATCTTGCATCATCTTCCTTGACCTTAATTGGCTTGGTTTGACCTGTTATTGCTTAAGTTAGATTTATCAAAACAGTACACGATTTCAGTATGAATATTTAGATAATTCCAAACAATGCTTTCATTTGCTTGCATAACCGTAAATGCGTTCAATTATCTAGTACACAAGACAAACTTCATCGTAGGTCGGCTGGGCGTAAACTGAGCCGCTTCAAAATCGAGGGAAAATACCTGCAATAAAGTGGCTCAAATTACACTCACAAATTGGTGGAGGAATGACAAGACGGCTCAATGATCAAGAGAAAACATTTACCATACCAAACAAGCATTGCACAACTCTTGAAAGTTGCAAATAAAGTGAAAATAACTCGAATTTGGAGAGAGATGCGAGCGAGCCGCAAGCTGCACATTTACCATTGCAGAAGAATGGATTCCCTAGATTTCCCTGTTGCCAAGGCTGTCAGAATGGCCGCGCTCTCCTCGGTCCCTTTCTCCAAATTGCGAAATGGTCTAGTATGCGTGAAGTTATTTCCAAATAAAAACGTCAATTTTTGGAAAATGTTATTGCAAAACAGACCTTTCCACAGTGATCCAGATCAGAGAAATTATGGAATAAATAGGAAAAAACGAAGTTTCAAAAAGTTGCAACATTTAATATCATCGATGAAAAGGGGGTGTCAGGGGTCAACGCAAAGCAAAAAGTTTTGAAATCGGACCAATGGCTCCGTCACAATGATTTTTTGAAGTTTGGGAAATGACATGTTGTTGTTTATCATAGCACTCCGGAAAAAAATTATTGTTTTAGCTTAACTTTAAACTTTCATAGCTCCGCTCATGATTGTCCGATTTTTACAAACTTAGTTTCATTTGAAAGATGATCATCTACTTGTACATCACATGTAACTTGTTTTCAACAAAAGCACATTAAAGCATGGATAACCGGACACTCATTATGCTTAGTAGTTTTTGAGAATTTCGTGACAAAATAGCCACTCAATAGTAAAAACGAAAATTCAAGTGATATCAAGTGTTAGCTATAAACATATAAAAATACTACAAGGTCTTGGGAACATTTCTGCGAAAGGGTTCGTTCCAGATCGTTTTAGTTTTTTTTCAACAATTTTTTGAAAAATGCTACAAAAAGTCCAGATCTGCAAGCTGAGTTAGAAAAAGAATCATCGTGTGATATCTGGCTCTCTTTTCTGTTTACCAATGTTCTCTGCATACTCGGAACCATCTTAAAATAAGAAACGATGACCTACTGTTTCCATGAAATAGGTATCAATTCCGTAAAATTCTATTTTATTTGTTAGTGTTCGTTGCATAAAAGACCACACTTGAAAGCATAATTTTTATGACATTTAAGCCTTCGATTGACACTAAAAGAGGTTAATTGCATTAGTTCTGTGCAAGTAATACACCTTTTAATTGTGTAGCGGAAACCTTCAGATTTAACCGTTGAGTTCAAGTTATGAATAGAAGGATTTTTTAGCATTGTCTATGGCCAGCTTAATGTATGTATTGGTTTTTAACAGAATACAGACAAAGAACACTTGTCTAACATGATACATTTTTGTATGTTGAAACACTTAAGCATTGCTGCTATAATGTGAAGCTGCATCTTTACCTACACTTTACCCATCCACCCATCCGATGCTTGTTCACAGATGAGAGCATGCTTTAAATGATTTATATTGATGAAGGCCCTGTTGCAGTTTGGTCTGGAAACAGTTTAGAAGAATAAAAAAAGGAACAGAAGAAACCTTGGAAGTGGACCTGGTTGCAGGGTTAGGCAAATTTCAATATAAGCAAAGACTCCAGCAAAGACTCCGATTCTGATCATATCAGCTTCTTTGTAGCTAAGGCCAAGCAAAATTTCTTAAGAAAGCACTGTCATTATGTCGAAGTGCACACAACAGATACCAAAGAAAGTAAGAGATGTAATTATCGCTATGTAATATCGATGAACAAAATAAAACTTGTTTCATTAGTGAATGCTTGGTTTTTGACACAATTTCATACATTTTTAGCTGTGGCAGATTGCATATATTGTTAGTTGTTCAGAGGGGTAAATGCTCAACAATAAGGAAGCAAGGCTTGAAAATTCATGCAATTATTTGGAAACAATAGACTGTTGTTTTGCATTACTTCAAAAATTTAATTGCCCTGATTGTACAAATGGTTGCTTCTATAGATGTGGAAAAAATTGTGAAAGTGAGGGATTCCACATTAATTCTTTTAAGCTTAGCTTGCAGATCAAGACTTCTGGTAGCTTTTAAAAAAAATTGTTGAAAAAAAACTAAAACGATCTGGAACGAACCCGTTGGCGGAAATATTCCCAAGACCCTGTAGTATTTTTATATGTTTATAGCTAACACTTGATATCACTTGAATTTTTTGTTTTTACTATTGAGTGGCTATTTTGTCACGAAATTCTCAAAAACTACAAAGCATAATGTGTGTCCGGTTACCCATGCTTTAGTGTGCTTTTGTTGAAAACAAGGTACATGTGACGTACAAGTAGATGATCATATTTCAAATGAAACTAAGTTTGTAAAAATCAGACAATCATGAGCGGAGCTATGAAAGTTTAAAGTTAAGCTAAAACAACAATTATTTTCCGGAAGTGCTATGATAAACAACAACATGTCATTTCCCAAACTTCAAAAATCATTGTGACGGAACCATTGGTCCGATTTCAAAAATTTTTGCTTTGCGTTGACCCCTGACATCCCCTTTTCATGAAGGACATCAAATGCCGCAAGTTTTTGAAACTTCGTTTTTTCCTATTTATTCCATCCTCTGGATCACTGTGCTTTTTCCCGAGTCTCGATTTTAATTTGATAAACGCAATTAACAAAATCTTGACCCCTTTCCCAGTTATTTTTTATTCCAAATGCGCATGGTTGGTTGTCTTGGAAAGCACGATTTATCTTTGACTCCTGTAAAAATGAAATCGAAAATCCTTTGTTTAGTTTCAAGCATTCCGATTTGCTTTTAGTCTAATTTTCACAAAGAAACACGGGAAAGTTTAGTAGATACAACAATCAGAGAGATCTTGGTGATAGAATGAGAAAATGTACTATTTTCATTTATATTCAGTTCGAGTTAAAGTATGACAGGTTAAAGTTCGATTCCCCCAGGAGATCTTTTTCCAGATGCAAACGTGCTGTACTTGCTGATGATAATACGTTTGTTTGATTGATTGATTGATTGATTGATTGATTAATTGATTGATTGATTGATCGATCGATTAATTGATTGATTGATTTCATATCTTTAAAGAGAGTAACCCTTCAGCAAATGCTGATATTCAAGGGGCCATCCATCTGGAATACAATACAATTATGCAAATATGATATGAGGAAAAATAAAACCTAATTTCAGTAAATGGAAATTCCAGTTGATCTTTTTTGGAATGTACAATGCTAAGATCAATTTACAGGTAAGGATAAAACTAGCCAGGATAATATATATACATATCGGTCTCGGGCAAACATGGCACATAAAGGCAATAATCGAAGATGCTTGTTTATCAGTTGCATTCTCACTTTTGCGACTGTACTTTTTTGGCAAGATTCTTAGTTAGATCCATGCTTGCGACAAACTAGAGCCCCATCGCCCTTTTCCGATCACTGAAAAAGAAACCTTGAGTTACTTGGCCTATGTAAATTTCATCGGAAAAGTTAATGCTAATGAATTATTCCTTATTTCATAGTTTAAAATATAGAAACCAGTTATTGTACATTTAGCGACCGTCTTCTGTAAAATCGTTAAGTGCCAACAAGTTAAGTGCCAACCCGAAAAAAACTGAATACATGATCATTGGCCATCCACGGAGGACAAATAAGATTGAAATCTCAGAACCACTGAATCTTAACAATTCAGAAATTAAGCGTGTGGTGAAGACTAAATCACTGGGGGTTATTGTGGATGAAGGGCTAAACTGGGATGAACAATTCAACAAAGTGAAAGGGAAGATTAGTGGCGGTCTTAAGTCACTAAAAAAATTGAAAAATCTCATTTCCCAATCCCAGCTGGAGCATGTGTACCGTGCACTTGTAGAAAGCCATCTGCGATACGCCAATGTTATTTGGGGGAGTCTTCCTAAATCAAAATTGAATACCCTCCAACGTCTGCAGGACAGAGCCC
>REGL01001820.1:42427-62628 GCA_004194395.1 Aurelia aurita complex sp. Pacific
GATGTTTTAAAATTTTTCAAAAATGCCCATGAATTTATTAAAAATGATCAAGTTGCCACCATTTTGAAAAAAAAAACATATATTAAAAAATTCCATGGCAGATCTAACCATAAGTTCCTTTCAAGCCATTAAATTCAAAGAAAAATATCATAGAAGTTTACACCCACAAACTCTGGCATTTCTTGTCAGAATAAAGTAAAAAAATTGTCAGTATTGTCTGCCATCCTGTAGTTTCGCAACAAGGTGGCAGGATGTAGTTTCGCAATATAGGAAGCATCTTAAACGATTGTGCTTTATGAAAGAAAGCATATGTTCATTAACTCGCTTGTAAATATTAGTCGTCAAAGGAAAAACTGGTCAATTGGATGCAAAGGCCTCCACTCAAGAACAACAAAATTTGCAACCAAAAACAGAGAACTGAAGAAATTTCCCTTTGTCTTTCCTCTTTTATTTTTTACCAAGGCAAACACTCGAAACAAAAGAGCAGCTCGGGTAAGGGCATTTGTACCAAGCGTAGTGAATTAGAAAGTTGATTTATTTAAATCAGTTCGTTTTGAGAATTTCGTAGTATAAACGTTTGCAGTGGCTTAAAGTTTTGTCATAGCATGATAATTTTCACCGGTCAAGGACGTATTTTTACTGCCTCAATATCTTAGTACTAGCTGTTAATGCAGTTAAGTAAATGCTGCTCATAGCGTTGTTTCAATTCTGCAGATTTTCAAAAGAATGAATGTCATAGTGGAGTTTTTGGAGCTAAAATCAAGTTGAATTGCAGCTGAGGCAAAACATTTTTGGAGAACTACGAGAACCGTTTAAAAATTTCAAAACTGTATCATGCTACTATGATATTCATTAAAATTCAACGTGATATTAGTTTCAACTGAAGTGTTGAATTGCAATTTTAAGACACAGTTAATTAATGTCAGTTCGTTTTGTGCTTCCTTGGACTGTAAAGCTTTCTTTTCCCCAGGTGGTACTTCACATGGCATGATTCTCTGATTTGGCCATAGGTGGACATTGGCATTTTGAAGTAAAAATAGTTTGATGTTTTAGTAGCACCAGCTTTGATAATTTGTTTGTAATTAGCCCTGACTGTCAATGATCTGCTTTTATCTGCATTAATCAGCATCTTCAATAAAGCCAAACAACCTGATACATTATGGCACTATACAAAGTGTTACCCCATTCAATTCTGTGTAAAAATAACAGGTTTTGTACTTTGCCATGAATGGAAACCAGTCTTAAGAGTACATGATGCAAAACAGTTGGCCAAAGCAGTTCTTCGAAGGTTCACCTGGTAACAGTTTGTATCAAAGTTAAAAGGTCGCAAGGTATGAAGAATTTCCAGAAGCAGTACTGATCCTATGCTTTTTGGTATGTGTAAGGATGAGCATCCTCAACCAGTTATGTTATGCTGTGTTGGTCTTGAATGATCAATGCTGTGCAAACTGTTACAGGAATGTCAACAGTTAATTTGCACATAGTGGTCCAATGCTGTGTTAACGTTTCCATATTTGAAGCAATATTGATCCAAAGCCGTTTAACTCTTTACAGGGCTGTCACAAATTAATAACTTGCCTTTAACTCCTGCAGAAAAATAAATGAGATAACAAGTATTTGTGTATGAGATCCATCTATGCAGGGTCATGTGTGGCAACATTAAAGGGGCCTTTGCAGCCAGCATCATCTGTGAATACACCCTTTGCTTTGTGGTCTCTTTGCTAAGGTCATTTTTATGGTCCACAGAAAAGTACAAATCTGGCACATGCAAGGCTGGTTACAAATGTCAAATTAAGTACATATTGTGACAAAGTGACAACAGAATTATACCAGAAGAAACATTTTTGCAAAAGGAAGGAAAAAGTCAATGAAGATGCAAATCAAAATTCTATCAGATGCAAAGAATCGTAGTTAAAAGATCCTTTCCATTATTTTTTTGCAATTCTCTGTTGTGATTTTCTACCGAGTGCGCCAAAATAAACTATACACGTTTGGCAGGCCAAAATAAATCGTATACTAGACTGATTTTGAAGATTTATGACTTAATCTTTAGCAGAAAGCCTGAATTAGATTCTAGGACTTTTTGCAAATCTTTCCGTTCTCAGTTTTTAGAACTAGAAGCGAGTTCCTTAAAATGTTTGTTTTCGAAAACATTGAACACTATCAAAAAACGTCGATCAAGTTTTAAAAGATTCAACATGCATGAACAAAGAGAAAACGTTTTCAGGGGGATTGGAGGGTTTAGTACGAACTCTCGCATAGCAGATTACAATTGGTGGATTTATTCATATCTGGCATGCCAAAAGAGTTTCTGGCATGAGAATCAAAAGTATAAAACCCTGAGTTAGAATTGTGAATAATAGATACCATGTACCCATCTAATATGAGAATTGCATAGACTAGTTGTTATCTGTGAAAACATTTTCAAGTGCTGTATGCAACGGAATGAATGGTAAATCATTATCATCTTGTGTATCATTAGCAAAAGAGCCTTAAGAAATATTTCCAAAAGAAATTGCACTTCCTGCCTGATTAGATTCATTCAATTTACTGTTTGTTTCAGTTGGTTTTGCAGCAGTAGCTATCATTAGGCCTAATACCACAGCTCCTTCCAATTTGCCTTCTTAACTTTGAACATTGGTTAAAAAAAAAAAAAAAAAAAAAAAAAGACACAAAATAAACATGGTATGTGGAAACGTCAAGGGAAATTGAATTGTACTTACACCTTCGCTGCAGGTAGGTCAACTTAAAAACTTTATTGTAGCTCTTCTGAGCAACACAAAGCAGCGAAATCGATAAAATATCAAAGAGATGACATCAGCAAACAACTTTCGCGCGCTTTTTGGAAAAGCTAGGCTCAAGCTCCCTTTGATTTCAAAGTTTTATGCAAGGCGGTTGCACAACCCGGAATCCATTAGTGGACAGACCAGGGCGACGCTACTCTAGTTGTTATCTGTGAAAACATTTTCAAGTGCTGTATGCAACGGAATGAATGGTAAATCATTATCATCTTGTGTATCATTAGCAAAAGAGCCTTAAGAAATATTTCCAAAAGAAATTGCACTTCCTGCCTGATTAGATTCATTCAATTTACTGTTTGTTTCAGTTGGTTTTGCAGCAGTAGCTATCATTAGGCCTAATACCACAGCTCCTTCCAATTTGCCTTCTTAACTTTGAACATTGGTTTTTCATCCACCTCCTGCCGATGGCAAGCTTTGCTTCCTGCTGTTTATTCTTGAAAGCTTGAGCAACGCCTAGGCCCTCCTCTTTGGTGACATCTTCCGGCCACTTTTGAAACATGTCCGCTGCAGAATGGTTAAAACAACAGACAGGATAAAAAGGAATCCCCTCATATTTGCTATGAAATGAGATGTAAAAAACGATTCGATACTTACCAGAATCTGTGAAAATTTCCTTGTTCTTCTCACCATAAATGTGTGCCAGCTTCCCTCCCAAAATCGCAGTTCTCACTCGCAGTCCAGTGCTTGTAGCTTGCGTGCAGACTCTAGGAGGAACCTCACTTCTCTTCAGGGAATCAGTAGAGTCTGCACGCAGGCTAAGTGCTCGCAGCCTAGCCAGAAAAGCACGATACTACACATCATGTTGTTGTTGTTGTTGTTGTTTGAAAAATACTCCACTGTCCATGGTCCACGGCCCGCCCTTCCGCCCTCAATCGAACACGTCTAGATGACTGCTTGGGCATGCGCGCTTCGCAGCAATTAATCTGCCTGAGCGGAAAACCACCATATCATCACATTTGATTCCGCTATTTGATTCCGCCATTGTCTGGAGCACGCAGCTTTTGGTAAGTGTTGCAAGAGCCTTCAGCAGAGGAGTGCTGCAGCTTATCCACATCTATGGAGATGAATAAGTCTTTCAGGTGCGTGGGCATACCACAGGGATCTTTTCTCGGGCCTCTCTTGTTTAATATCTACCTGAATGACCTGTTTTATCTTTGTGGCGGACAGCAAAATATGCAACTACCGTAAAGTTTCTATTAAGCCCCCCTCTCTATATTGCCATCTATCTAATAGGCCCATCTCTTCTGCACCATAATTTTAAATAAGACCCCATCTCTTTAGCCGCCCTTCCCCCCACTTATATCAATTCCATAGGGCAATCAAAAATGTATAAATGTTTCCCTATCACTAAAACACGTAGGGGTATCGGTTTGCTGAAATATCTTTCCAAATATCTCCCCAGACATACACTTAATGAAATATACCAGCTGTACGTGCGACCACATCTAGACTACGGGGATGTCATTTATCATATTCCTGCAAAAGTATGTGAATTTAGTGGAAATATAATTTTGCCAAATGTCATGGAGCAGCTAGAGTCCGTTCAATATTCTGCTGCTCTTGCTGTTTCAGGAACATAGAAGGGTACGTCGAGAGAGAAGCTGTATGCAGAGCTTGGCTGGGAATCGCTAAGCCTCCGTCGGTGGAGCCTTACCCTGTTCTACAAGTTTATAAATAATCTAGCTCCTGACTATACTACAGATCCAATCCCACCACAACGGCAGTCACGATANATATACGGACATGTCTTGAACGACCTAAATTAGGCCGTAGCGCCCTGGTCAGACCGCGGCAGAATTGATTGTTTTAAAACATCAAAAACTTTTCAAGCCGTTCACCAGTTTGCCACAGTATCATTTCATTTCCCAGAAGACCGGAAAGTTACAAAACAAATTCTAATTTTATTGAAAATGATTTCAAAATATTGTTGATTTCAATCCCGCTTTTAACTCTCTTATCCTTGACCTCAGTCACCTCTAAAGCACATTATGCATCAACAGCCTACAGAACTAAAGGTTTTCACGGTGTGGACACACCTGGGCGCCATTATGTCAGTTACAGTGCTCTTCCAAAATGAGCTGTAGGTCTGACAATTTGTGTGCGATTCTTGAGATTTCTTTGGATATGAAACCAGAAGAGTCGGAGGAAACATTCCTGAAGCCAATTCTGTTTTAGCTGTAAGATATACCGAGAAGCGACACAAAATAGACATGGTATGTGGAAACATCAAGGGAAAGGGAATTGTACTTATACCTACGCTGCAGGTAAGTCAACTTCAAAACTTTATTGTAGCTCTTCTGAGCAACGCAAAGCAGCAAAATCAAAAAAATATCAAAGAGATTACATCAGCAAACAACTTTCGTGTGCTTTTTGGAAAAGCTAGGCTCAAGCTCCCTTTGGTTTCAAAGTATTATGCAAGGCGGTTGCACAACCCGGAATCCATTAGTGGTCAGACCAGGGCGACGCTACTCTACATTTGATCAGACCAACTGCACAAATACGAGGCTACGTTGGCTACGCTTAGCCCACTGCAAAGTTACAATATCATGTGGTGCAGTTTCAATAATAGCCAATCAGATTGGCGTAAGCTATCATCATGACTCAGAAATTTTTTCAATTTGTGTATGCGCAGTCTATTTACCATGACTCAACGACTTTAATTCAATCTTTTTGGAACTGAGTGGCAACTCATTCTTGTCCTGCCAGGTAATAAAAAGCTTTGTGGCCAAATTCTGTCTTTACTTGAGGTAACTTTATGATATTGTATGTTATCATTTTGCCTTCTGTTAGGTATCAAATACCAAACTGCATGCAGGACCTCTTTACTCCTGCTTCAATGTTAGGTACACACAAGTTGATGGATGCAACCCTGATCCTATTACACAGGCTTCTACGCTCAAAACTTTATAATTCTTTTCTTGTATGATACATACTACCATCCTAGAGAATGGGAGCCAAAATCCAAAAATAGGTATTATCATCCTGCAATCAATCTTTGCACTCATAGTGTCATTGGAAATCCTGATTCTTCATACAGTAGATTTTGTAGTCTTCTTGTGGTAATGTTATAGACCTTATCGAAGTGGGCTGCAAAGTTTAAAGTTTGGTCTAGGTATATCCCAAGATGTTTATAACTTGAGGTCCCTGTGATTGATGTACCATGCACTTAGACTTTCATCTCATTTTTCTCTGTTTTACCGAGTTGTTTAGCTGCGCCAAAGAACATCAATTCAGTCTTTCCAGTCTTCAAATTTACAAGCAGTTCATTTTCATTGAACCAGGTTTTGGGTGCTGCATGTCATTATTTAGCTTCCCTTCTACTTCATCTAAGGAGCTGCCTGGCACAAATGTCTGTATCATCTGTGTATGTTATGATTTTTAGAATTTCGTAGAACAGAGTGAGCCATTTTAAAGTTCATTATAAATAATAGAGAACCAACAATTGATCCTTGTGGTACCCCATAGAATACTGGTGTGACATCAGAGGTACATTCATTACTAAGAATGCAAGATCTCACTGAGGTTTATGTGAAATTTATCTGGGGGGCACAGGTAAGGTTATAGAAGGGGGAAGATACATTTTTTGCATTTTCAACTGTAGCGCACAGTTTTTAGGTATTTGTATTCTTTTTGGCTCATACACTCCATTTAATGATGAGTCAAATGATGTATCCGGTCAGCCAGAAAATGTTCCCACTTTTGGCAGGCCAGGATAAGTCTTGACTAATTTCAAATATTTTTATCTAATCTTTTGTTGATATTCTACTGTATGTTATTCTTAGTTATTTTATTTTATTTTTCGGATGCCTACTTTTTAATATGTTAAAACTTGATCACTGTTTTTTTTATCTTATTTGGCAGTCGATAGGCAAAGCAATTCAAGAAATCAATAATAGGCATCCAAAAAATTGAGCAAAAATAACCGAGAATAATATACTGTAGGATATTGACAACAGATTTGATCAAAACATTTGAAATTGGTCCAGTGTATGATTTATCCCCTGGCCTGTCGAAAGTGAAAATTTCTTTCTGGCTCAATCACCCGTTATGGTTTATACAGTACATGCTATGTCGTATGTGTGAAAATCAAGTCAAAAACACAATTAGTGGTCACCGAAGGAGTACAAACCAAACCTTAACCAAATCAAATGATATGTCAGCAATATGGAACAACCTAATTGCCACACTGCCGAGTATTAGTGTTTATGATCATAGAAATGAAATCTATTTTGCATTTAGGTAGTGAATTCATAGTAAGCATCTCTGTTTTTGAATTTCAGCTTTGTGATGTGTTTCTTTGTCATCAAAACAACATGGAGCAACTTATTGATAGAATTAAGCATCTGGCAACCTACAAGGTAAAAAAGATCCTGATATACATGTGATACATTGATATATTTTACAGTTTTTGTTTGCAGTCATTTTGCCTACATTAACTTTGAATCCGTTATTTTTCATGAATAATTCCTCATCAATCTTTGTTCTTGTGCAACACTTTCTGTATTTGCTGTCATCATTGCCATAGAAATGAAATCATTCTGCTGTAAATACAATTCTAAGAATTTAGCTTGCAATTCAAGCATTCAAAAAGCTGCAGAACCAGGGGGTACTCCATTGTGAACGTGATTCGACCTGCATCTAGACTTTAAAAATTCTCTCAACTAGAAATTCAAACCCGAAAAGCCCCCAAAGTTTCCCTGAAACCACAGCAGGGAAAACTGTTGTGCATTTGCACGCAAAATATGATTTTTAAGAGAAGTCACGAATAAATCTAAAGATCTGCCTGGCAGGTTTTGTTTAGTTGATTTATGGGCCGATTCAAGATTATCTTCTCGCATATTTTGGGCTAAATTAAGCTACTGCTTTAACTCCCGAATCAAGCAAACAAATCCCCCAAGCAGAACTTTAGATTTATCCTCGTTCTTTTGTTATAAATATGCCTTTTCAACAAAATGGTGCATGATGGGTAATCAGGATTGAAATCTCACACGCGTCGTACTGTTTCTACTGTGATAGCATATTATCTTGCTCTTCGAAGTTGTTTGTTGAACGTTTCATGGCGATTTTTTTATTCAATTAAACATTGTAAGAAACTTCCCCCCGAACATTTTGCACACTTTAAAGGTATTTTCTCTTGATTTTTTGGTGATATTTCACTATGAAATATGATACAGGGCATTGTTAATTGCAGGCGCAGCCATCCTTTGACCTACCTGTACTTGCCAGTGGCAAATAGCATATCGTTGCTACAATATTACTTTTGCACATTACTTTTTACATTGACAAGACTCTTGAAAAGCACTTGCTGTAGCTAATTAGCTGAGATATTGATTGACACAATGAAAATGCCTCTCCCTTTTCATTCTGGGGGTATTTGATAATCCAGAGAATAGAGAATTTGGAGGCAGCCTTTTGTTTACAAGAGCATGTGAAAAGTTTGATTAGGTTGAAGTAAGCTTGCATAAATTCATGATGACGCAAAATAAGGTTGGAGAAGTGAGAGGTATTTTGAGTTCCTTTAATCAATGTATTAGCTAGTTAGCTACAGTAACAACTTTCCAAGAGTCTTGTAAATGTTAAAGATAAAGTGTGAAAATCGCATCGTTAATATTTGACACTGGCGAGTGCAGGGACTGTAGGCCTAAGGTCCACTGCGCTTGCAATAAATGATGCCCTGTAGTATCACATTTCACAGTTGAAATATAACCTAGAAATCGAGAAAAAGCACCTAAAAGTGTGGAGAATATACGGGGGAATTTTCTTACCTAGTTTGATTGAATAAATCGCTATAAAACGTTCAACAAACAACTTCCAAGAGCAAGATTATATGCGAGCACAGTAGAAACAGTACAACGTGTGTGAAATTCCCATCCTGATCACCCACCATGCACCGTTTTGTTGAAAGGTCGTATTCATAGCTTCTCTCAAAAACCACATTTTGTCTATGCATAAGGCGACAGTTTGCCGTTCTATGCTCTAAGGGCAATCCTCACAGTCTCGTTTGTATCATACTATTACGGTTTTTGAATGACTGGTTGGGGGCTTTGTCTGGGATCACTAATCACTTTGAATTCCAGTATCACAATCAAAAGAAACTGATGCTATTGTCTTACAAAATGTGTCCTTATTTATCCCAGACAAAGATGATTTTGCATTTGGTTTTGCTCTTTGGGCTGTCTGGTTCTGAATCATACTGCAAAAAAGTGCTGATAATTACCAGATCAATTTCTTTGTGCATTCAAAGGCATTGCGTCATCTTAAGTTGACTTGGTATACCTAAACTTCAAGAATCTGCTGACTTTTGGCTCTTGATGGAGTATCTGATTTGCTAACGTTCATATGAAATTGAACTGATCACATGAGACACATTGTGCAATAACAGGTCGTATTGGTTTGATAGGGGGGGGGGGGTCACCTCGGGTTTTGCGGATAGCGGATATCTGGCTATTTCGGTGCGGAAATCAATCATTATTTCTGCGGATTACGGATATTGGCTGCATTTTTGCAGAGTGCGGATATTTGTGCAAAAATGACAATATTTGCTAAAAATGGCAGATTTGATGCCAGGGCCGTGGAGATAGGGGTGGGTCCTCAGGGTCAGGGATGGAAGCGGCCGGAAAATTCCCGGCGCCGAAGGGGCCTGAAAATTTTTGGACAACGCCCTTTTATCCTTGAGCTACGCCTTCTTATGCTTGTTAAAATGCTGCTTTTAGATTTTATTTAGAATCTCAGTGGGCCTGCGGGCCTGAAAATGCGGAATTGCATACCCCCCAGTGACCCCCCCCTTGATAGGAGCGACAACTGATCTTTGTCGCATTTAGTATTGGAAAACAAGAATTTCATAATTGTAGATATTGTTAGTCATTGACAAAAAGCATAGAAGACTATTCTAGACTTGATAATCAACTGTTTCGGAGTTTAAGCAGTAGTACTTTTTGAACACTGGTATCTTTATGCTGACTTAATGTTGACTTCGATTTTACTAATTTTTAGAAACAACTGAGAGACATCGTTGATGAACATGCGTATGCCAAGCAAATAAACTTTGACAAACAAGACTCATCCAAAGACCAGGACTCAATTCAAAATGTAAGTTTGTTTCAGGTTCGTAAAAATAGACAGTCCTTGTTTGAAAGACTTCTATTCTCTTGATATCAAAGCAATTATATTTGCAAATGCCTGGCTTGTTAGCAGAGGTGTTTAATTTGATTTTGAAATTTACCAAGCTTAATTAGCCACTTGAATTTGAAATTATAAATGATTTTCTGAAAAGATGTTTCAAGGTTAGTCCCAAAAGAAGATCAAATGATAGATTCCTAAGGACGCTACAAAAGAATCGTGGATACAAGCGTGCCAGTGATTTTAAGTTGTTTCTAGCACTTAAAGAGTAACAGTATAATCAGTTTTTACAGGAGTCTATAGGTGACACGTTCATACCTCATTCGTTGATCAGAGCCCCTCCCCATCCTTTCTATGTGATTTCAGTGTACTGGTAGCCTGTTAACCAGACCCAATTTCAAAGGAAATAGTGGTCTGTTCAATACCGCCATAAAGCTTGTCCAGAGCCTCTATTTCAAGAGGGCTGTTTTCCAAGTTTTGTGGAAAATGTATGCGCATAATTATCTCGCAGCTCAAAATATTATCATAAAAACAAAGAGCGAACTATTTTAGTGCAGTAAGGGAGACAGCTTAATCAATTGCATGATTAGACCCTTAGGTCAGAGATTAAATTTCTATGCAAGGCGGAACAAAGAGTAATCAGGGCGCATTCAGATTGCAGTATTCTTTTCAGAAAAATTCCAAAGAGCTTCCTGGGTAAATGGTTTCNAAGTTTTGTGGAAAATGTATGCGCATAATTATCTCGCAGCTCAAAATATTATCATAAAAACAAAGAGCGAACTATTTTAGTGCAGTAAGGGAGACAGCTTAATCAATTGCATGATTAGACCCTTAGGTCAGAGATTAAATTTCTATGCAAGGCGGAACAAAGAGTAATCAGGGCGCATTCAGATTGCAGTATTCTTTTCAGAAAAAATTCAAAGAGCTTCCTGGGTAAATGGTTTCTTTACAAATAATCAGCAAATTATTCGGAGGAATTCTCAAACAAGGTTTGAACAAGCTTTATGGCAGTATTGAACACACCACTATTTCCTTTGAAATTGGGTCTGGCTGACAGGCTAGTGTACTGGTAGTATCAGCTAGTGGATGGTAATTTTTTTATTTATTTTTTATTGACATTCAATCCACCTTTCCACAATGGAAAGCTTTGACGAGCTACTGTAGGGATTCCGCAAGGATAGGCTCGGAAGTGTTACGTTTTTTTAATCTCAAGAGAATGCTCTTTGATAAATCTGGTAGAATTTTTCGTTTCGAATTATTTGCATAATTTATTGGTATGCCATGTACACATCTTTTCACAATTTGCTAAGCCCACTAGTATGGGAGACCGGGGACAATTGTAACATGGGGCAATTGTAACACTGACTCTTACGCCTTGATCTTTGCACAGAACATGCTCATTCTAACCCTCTAAATACAATTTGAGATACAGGAATATTCAGCAAAGTTTGCAAGATTTTCGGGGGGAAAGCATGTTTTTGAGCACGAAAGTAAATACGTGCTTTCACTGTAAATTTGTGTCTGAACGATTTTTTTCGTGAGTAAAATTTCATTTTCACATCACAGACATGGCATCTATTTAGGATCAAAACTACGTTGAAACTTTGAAGTTCCACAGCTTATGAGATATGAAAATGGAAAATAACGATAGCTGACCAGGTCAGGGGCAATTGTAACACGCTGTTACAATTGCCTCCGGTGTGAGCTGGCCGATGGTTTGGTTTTGATTAATTTTCTAATCTGGTGGAAGAATGTGCATCCATGCAGTATTAAAGAGTTAAAAGTTAAAATTTATGAAAAAAGAAAATTTTTCTCAATTGATTAAATTTTGTTCAGCTGATGCACCTAATTTTAAAAAGAAATAGAAACCACGTCTTCTTCTTAATTTTGTCTCTTTAAAGCCAAGAATAATCGGATTCCTGGTGCTACATTTTGTATAAGGAAAACGCAGAGTCGTGCAATAGTCATATGTGATGATTTTAAAAAGAGCAATGATCAATTTAACTGTTACATGCATAAGAGAGTAGCAAAACTTCATCTACCAATTCTTTTCGCTGGCTTTACCAGGGATAAAAAATGTCATCTGAGAAGTGTGATTCTCTTTATTGGTATTATTTCTCCATTTACTGCGCGCAGTTGATAACTTATAGTTATTTCTAGTTTTAAAGATATGTAACAATTGCTCCAACCATTTGTTACAATTGCCCCGTGTTACCGGGGCAATTGTAACACGTGACCACTGATTTTGAAACTATCATATCGTCACAAATATTGGTTCTATGTGATGGAAACCAATGTCTATATCATTCCAAGGGATGCAACTACAATATCATTCACCTTCAAGAGCACAATTAATCATTATTTAGACGATATGGCTGATTTTCCAAAAAGTGTTACAATTCACCCCGGTCTCCCCTACTACTGTTATAAATGACCCTTGCAAAATTATTTAATGAATGTAGCTGTTTTCGGTATAATTTAAATGAATCAGAAGACAGCAAAGGAATTACTGATGACTCGCCCTACACACCAGTGGCGGAAATTCAGCTTTTTGAGTGGGGGGGGGGGGGGGCAAGCGTAAATTTTCCGAGCCGGGGGAAATGCTTTTGTTCTCAGGTATTTCGCTGGAAGCCCTAGATTTGACATAAATTGGTTCCTTAAATGTGCTGGGGTCATTGTATACCAGTTTTCAAAGCTATTTATTTTCAGCAGTTGATAGAAAAAGGCAAGAATGTATTATGAACGTACTGTCGGTAGGNGACCCAATTTCAAAGGAAATAGTGGTCTGTTCAATACCGCCATAAAGCTTGTCCAGAGCCTCTATTTCAAGAGGGCTGTTTTCCAAGTTTTGTGGAAAATGTATGCGCATAATTATCTCGCAGCTCAAAATATTATCATAAAAACAAAGAGCGAACTATTTTAGTGCAGTAAGGGAGACAGCTTAATCAATTGCATGATTAGACCCTTAGGTCAGAGATTAAATTTCTATGCAAGGCGGAACAAAGAGTAATCAGGGCGCATTCAGATTGCAGTATTCTTTTTCAGAAAAATTCCAAAGAGCTTCCTGGGTAAATGGTTTCTTTATAAATAATCAGCAAATTATTCTGAGGAATCCTCAAACGAGGTTTGAACAAGCTTTATGGCGGTATTGAACAGACCACTATTTCCTTTGAAATTGGGTCTGGCTAACAGGCTAGTGTACTGGTAGATAGTGATACTGGTAGTATCAGCTAGTGGATGGTAATTTATTTATTTATTTTTTATTGACATTCAATCCACATTTCCACAATGGAAAGCTTTGATGAGCTAATGTAGTGATTCCACAAGGACAGGCTCGGAAGTGTTGCGTTTTTTTCAATCTCAAGAGAATGCTCTTTGATAAATCTGGTAGAATTTTTCGTTTCAAATTATTTACTTAATTTATTGGTATGCCATGTACACATCTTTTCACAAGCTGCTAAGCCCACTAGTATGGGAGACCGGAGACAATTGTAACATGGGGCAATTGTAACACTGACTCTTACGCCTTGATCTTTGCACAGAACATGCTCATTCTAACCCTCTAAATACAATTTGAAGTACAGGAATATTCAGCAAAGTTTGCAAGATTTTCGGGGGGAAAGCATGTTTTTGAGCACGAAAGTAAATACGTGCTTTCACTGTAAATTTGTGTCTGAACGATTTTTTTATGAGTAAAATTTCATTCTCACATCACAGACATGGCATCTATTTAGGATCAAAACTACGTTGAAACTTTGAATTTCCACAGCTTATGAGATATGAAAATGGAAAATAACGATAGGAAAATAGCACGCTGTTACTATTGCCCGGTATAAGCTGGCCGATGGTTTGGTTTTGATTAATTTTCTAATCTCGTGTAAGAATGTGCATCCATGCAGTATTAAAGAGTTAAAAGTTGAAATTTATGAAAAGAGAAAATTTGTTCTCAATTGAATAAATTTTTTCAGCTGATGCACCCAAATTTTACAAAAAAATGGAAGCCACATCTTATTCTTAATTTAGTCTTTTTAAAGCCTGGAATAATCTGATTCCTGGTGCTACATTTTGTGTAAGAAAAACGCAGAGTCGTGCAATAGTCATATGTGATGATTTTAAAAAGAGCAATGATCAATTTAACTGTTACATGCATAACAGAGTAGCAAAGCTTCATCTACCAATTCTTTTCGCCGGCTTTACTAGGGATCAAAACTGTCATCTGAGAAGTGTAATTCTCTTTATTGATATTCTTTCCCCATTTAGTGCGCGCAGTTGATAAGTTATAATTATTTCTAGTTTTAAAGATATGTAACAATTGCTGCAACCATCTGTTACAATTGCCCCGTGTTACCGGGGCAATTGTAACACTTGACTACTGATTTTGAAACTTGACTACGGATATCATTCACCTTCAAGAGCACAATTAATCAGAGGTGGAAAAAATAGCGGACCACAGCACCAATGGTCCCAGAAAGTTTTTCAGGTCACCAGAGAGAAATGAGAGAGGAATGCAAAGAAGAAGGAAAAGTGATTCTAAAAGAAAAATGGGAAAAGGGGGAGATTAATTTTCTAACACAATGTAAGCTTCCCAATTTTCTTTTTGCATTTCAAACAAGTCTCTGGAAAATTTGACGTTGTTCAACCAAAGGAAGCCACTGTTTCTACCACTGTTTCTAGACAAAGTTTTGAGTCACTCTTTATGACTCAGAAAGTGATCAGCTAAAAAAGTAACGAAATTTGCCAAAGTACAACTCATAATTGTGACTACAATTACAAATTTATAATCAATATACAAAATCTTGTTAATGCATTACATATCATGACCTCTCACAAAGTGGAGTTTTTTTGGCACATTTGGTTCTCGCAGAAATTCTTCAAGAGTTTTTTGGTCCCAGAAATTAAAATATTTTTCCACCCCTGCAATTAATCATTATTTAGACGATATGGCTGATCTTCCAAAAAAGTGTTACAATTGACCCCGGTCTCCCCTACTACTGTTATAAATGACCCTTGCAAAATTATTTTGATTACATTTCAAATGATTGTAGCTGTTTTCGGGGACTTGCTGATGCCTCGCCCTACACACATCCATTTTCTATTCAAAATGAAGAATGTTCAATCAAAAACAGACCTTTTTCCAGAGGAAGGCTGACAATTTTTTGGACTCTGTTTTAAAATTCTCTTCATTAGGTATATGATGATAACCATGGAGAAGAGAGTTGTCCTGGTGCCAGGAATACAGATCAGGTTACAAAGGACCGTATCGGCGAATCAGATTCGGATCAAAGAGTGAGAGATCCAAGTGAAGGATGCAATACTTTGAAGGAAATGAGAGAAGGCAGTTTTCAAGAGAGGCCAATAAAAATTGAAGACCCCAATGTTGACAACACCGAATTGGATGAGAGAGTGTCCGACACGGATTTGCATACAAGGCAAACTTATCCATGTGATGTTGCAGGGACTTTCTTTCAAGGAGAACAAGAAAGGGCTAACGCAGTTACGGATATCAAGCAAGAAGAAGACAGTGATCTTGATGATTATGATAACGAAGCTTCTTTCACTAGAGAATTTTTGGAAGACAGTTGTGATGACTTACATAATGAGGGTGTACATCACAATCGGGAATTAATGCCAGCACATATGATGATGACATCCGTTGCTACATATGATCCAATAAATGGTAAATATACTTTTACTTTGACTGGGTGCATAAAACAGGAGCTACCGGTCGAAAAATGTAATTTCCTCTGAAAAATAAAATATCACAAGAATAACAATGTGATTTTCCAGTAGCTTTTCTAACGTGGAGCATTTATTTACTAATCCGGTAGTAACTAGGCAACACCGATTACAATGTTACTTGTTTCTATTCAATTAGAAATTTACAAATATGTTACTTCTTGCAATAGTGAAAGATTATGTCTACCCTGCAGCTTGTTTACCCTGGTAATATACTAAGGCTACCCTGCACCTTCGGTGAAATACTATTTTCCACTGTGTGGCCAATTTTATTTTGTTGCTTGGTATGTACTAGTGAATGTCAAGAACAGAGACTGCCACAAACATTGACTATCAGTAAGGGCCCGTAAACTCAAACCGGGTGGAAATTTTACCCCGATCTGAGCTGAACTCGTTGTCTGGTCAAAGCCCTAGAAAATGCGATTCTAACTCAAACCGGGGTGAAACTCAACTCGCCTGTTCAGATTGGTTTGAAATGTCACACCGGTTTGAAAACATTATGTAAACGCAAAATATTTTCAAGTCGGTTTGAGATGCATTGTCTCTGGTTCAAAGTTCAAATTGGCCTATTGTTTTATTTGGCGCCATAGATTATCTATGTTGGCGCTCAATACATCAATGAACAACAACACAGGTCTCAGACTGGGACGAAACTTCATGTAAACGAAACGGGAAATAAGCTATCAGGCCAATATTCAGATCGGGATGAAATTTCAAACTGGTTTGAGTATCTCATGTAAACGGGCCCGAAGAGTGCGTTCACATGATGCCAGCACATTTTGAAAACGGTGAAAAATGTGACTGTAGCAAAATTTGAGCCAGCGCTCACACAAAAATGCTTTCACTTTCATAATGTGATTTCATAATTTGAAACTGAAAGATTCATTAAAATCATGTGTGAGTCTAGTAATCTTAAATTACTTCTACCGAGTGAATCATAAAAGAGAAATCAACATAGACTTATAATATTACTCTGAAAAATCTGACCCTATTTAGGCCCAAATTTTGAGCTTCCTAGAGTACCAATTAGAGATTGCAAGATGTGACAAAGATCAATAAGTTTCGAACACTCGATTCGATTGACACAATTAATGAGATTTGAGTGAAGTTGCTGCTGCAGGTACTTGAAGATTTCTCTGGGTATATTTTGGTCTTAAAAACATGGAAATTGCGGCATTAAAAGATTATTTTACACTTACCAGGTAAAGTGAACTGTCCACAGGGAGCCCCCATAAAAAGTAATAGGAAGCAAACGAAATGCGGCTTCTGCGAGTGAGACACGCAAAAGCTTGAGACACGCAAACGCTGCATCTGTGGAGGAGCAATGTGCACTTTGCGGAGGAGAGGAGAGGAGAGGGCTCCTCCACAGATGCCGCTTTTGCTGTGTTTCACTCGCAGAAGCCGCATTTCGTTTGCTTTCTACTACTTTTTATGGGGGCTCCCTGTGAACTGTCGTCTTCAGATGTATAGCAGGTCATGTTGATAGTGTCTGCTTACCGTGGCTTTTATCACATTTCCTTTTTGAGGGGTGGCAGTTGAACTGAGCCGAAGCAGTCCGTTCGATCATTATTCGAATGATCGAATGCAGATAATAGGGTCAGCTTCTTCACTGTTTCATTTAGACTATGACATTTCATCCCTTGTTTCCCTGCGTTCTTTCATTTGCAGATATCACTTGCTCAATAGGGACTCATATCATTTCTCTTATGAAGTGGGCCCCCTGTGTCAAAATGGCCTAAACTAGCTTGAGTTCTCGTACGCTCAGCAAAATCGCTTCAAAATCTGGTTTAAAGTGCTTCAACATCGAAAAGCAAACTTTTAGCACAAAGAATCATGTTTTCCGGAGCTACTCATCGCAAAATACATACCTTTCAAGCAGTAATCTTCCTCTGTACAACAAAATAGATCCATCGCAGCTACGAGAACTCTAGACCGTATCAACCGTTCTTTGTAAGCAACAACAACAACTGTCTAAATAGCTTCTCCTTATTGGTTGAAAACTAAATTCTAGCAATTGGATTGGTCAATACGGATCCACACCGTATTGGCCTAAGTGGCCACACTTTATAAGAGTAATGATATGAGTCCCTATTGAGCAAGTGATATCGGCAAATCAAAGAACGCAGGGAAACAAAGGACGAAATGTCATAAGTCTATGTTTCATTATGAGTCAAGTCCAGCAAGTTTTATCGCAGGGATGCATGGGACTCAGCGTCGTCATTAGTCTAAGAAATCCTCGTAGGTATGACTACGGCTCCTCAGATCTTGAAATAATAATGTTACGGGGTGTGTTGCTTATAGTGTACCTGCTCAATTAGAATTTCGAAATTTGCCTGACTGACATCGTCCCTAATTTTGTAAGGGATTTTATCGAGAAAGCCCATTAGCATACCTTGGCAACCATGTTCTTATCCAGCCATTGGTGTGGTATTCTATGTAAATTTTTGTTACAAGTCAGGTTGCGAGTGTCTTGCAATTTTATTCTGAGAGATTGCTGTTTCTGATGTGATCTAGTCTTTTAAGAATAATTTATTTGAAAATTTGGACAATTCTTTCTTGTTTAGTTACTCTCACGGTGATTGTAGGCAAATATTAGATTAAATCCTCAATCGTTTCATTTTTAGATTCAAATCGAAGAATGAGAAGGTCTCTTCGAGTGCCGATAGCACCACGATACAGAGATAAAAATGAATGGGAGATGCATGACATGACACGTGCTGGAGCGAAGCCTTTTTCGTGTGAGGTTTGTCAGAAATCATTTACTAGAAATACCAGACTTAATAGACATATGCGACTGCATACTGGAGAGAGAGCTTTCACGTGTGATGTATGTGGGAAAGCATTTGCTTTAAGTAGGAACCTTGAAGCACACAAACGAATGCCTACCGGGGAGAAACGACTTTCTTGTGATATATGCGAGGAAGCATTTACTGACATTTGCGCTCGTGACAGACACAGGCTAATACACACTGGGGAGAAACGATTTGCATGTGATTCTTGTGGAAAAGCATTTACACAATTTGGGAGACTTCAAATACACAAGCGAAGACATACTGGAGAGAAACCATTCACGTGTGAGATATGTGGGAAGTGTTTTGCTGTGAATCAGGCTCTTAAACGGCATAAGCAAATACATACGGGAGAGAAGCCGTTCTCTTGTGATAAATGTGGGAAAGGCTTTACTAGGAGTTACTTGCTGAAGAATCACAAGCGAAGACATACTGGGGAGAAACCGTTTGCATGCCATTCGTGCAATATTTGTGGGAAAGCGTTTACTGTTTCAGCGAACCTGCAACAACACAAGCGAATGCATACTGTACAGAAACCTTTCAAATGTGACATATGTCAGAAAGCTTTTCTTAGGGGTGACACTCTTATACGACATAAGAGAATACATACAGGAGAGAAGCCTTTCACATGTGATATATGTGGGAAATGTTTTCCTAGGAATCAGGCTCTAAAACGACATAAGCAAATGCATACGGGAGAGAAGCCGCTCTCGTGTGATATATGTGGGAAAGGCTTTACTAAGAGTTACTTGCTGAAGAATCACAAGATAAGACATACTGGGGAGAAACCATTTGCATGTCATTCTTGCAATATTTGTGGGAAAGCGTTTTCTGTTTTAGCGACCCTGCGACGACACGAGCGAATACATAGTGGAGATAAGCCTTTCAAATGTGATATATGTCAGAAAGCTTTTGCTAGGGGTTGCACTCTTATACGACATAAGCAAATACATACAGGAGAGAAACCTTTCACATGCGAGATATGTGGGACATGTTTTTCTTTGAGTCAGGATCTAAAACGACATAAGCGAATACATACGGGAGAGAAGCCTTTCACATGTGATATATGTGGGAAAGCATTTACTGCGAGTTACTCGCTGAAGTACCACAAGCGAATACACACTGGGGAGAAACCATTTGCATGCGATTCTTGTGGGAAAAGATTTGCTATGCATGAGAGCCTTAAACACCACAAGCGAAGACATACTGGAGAAAAACCTTTTTCGTGTGATGTTTGTGGGAATGCGTTTACTCACAAAAGTCAACTCAAAAGACACAAGCGAATACATACAGGAGAAAAACCTTTTTTGTGTGATGTTTGTGGGAATGCGTTTACTTTCATAAAGGAACTTAACAAACACAAGCGAATGCATGCAGTAGAGAAACCTGTTTCCTGTGATGTTTGTGGGAAAGCGTTCACCTATACAAGTAAACTTAAAATACACATGCGAATACATACAGGAGAAAAACCTTTTTCGTGTGATATTTGTGGTAAAGCTTTTACTGTGAATAGTGCCCTTAAATCACATAGGCGAGTACATACCACCATTTTCGTGTGATGTTTGTAGGAATGCATTTACTGAAAGTAGCGAATTGAAGAGGCATGGTCAAATACATACTGAAAGCGTTTAATTTAAGCTGGAGCTTTAACGCATATATGCGCACAGATACATACTCTTATCGCACAAATACATGCTGGAGAATAACTATTGTGATGCGATTATTGTGAAAATTCATATTCGGGCAACGTTCATTT
>REGL01001821.1:10972-41009 GCA_004194395.1 Aurelia aurita complex sp. Pacific
GGTGTCAACAGCCATGACGCTAAAACATTTTTTATATTAAAAGACTAGTCAAAATTTTTTCCAAAAATTTTATTTGTCTGAAATACCAAACATGTGTACGAAAACATTTTAGCCAAAGTTTATTGCGTTTATTGCGTTTATTGCAAAACACAGACATGGTGTTGATATGTCTAGCAAAAAATAGTTGATAACTTTTACAAAGATGGTGCATTGTGAACAAATCAAAAGTGCACACACAAATAACCTTCTGCTGATAGAGTCAACTGTTTATTTTGCTTTGGCCTCTTTGCTTTCATGTTAGAAAGAAAAATATTTTCTATAGCTGCCTCTTTTCTTAAAATTGCTTCATTTCAATATTTGTCAATGTAGGAAGTGCAGATTGGTCAAAACTTCAGCCAAGAAATGAAAGAGCTGAAAGGTTTGTCATTTCTTTAGAGTTTTATATAAAAAAAAAGCATTTGCAAGTATATAGCTTTCATGATAATGTTTTGAGACATTCTGCATTTGATCTCAACATGATGTGAAGGAAAAAAGCTGATCAAGTCCAGCAATCTTCCATCAAACTGAAACAGTTTGATTACATCCTTTCAGTACCATACAGTAGGAACCTTAAGGGTTTATGTCTGTTCTAAGTAGCAGGGACAAATTTTGTAAAACAGAAGATTCAGGTTTTGAAAAGTCAAAATGAATTTTCTTCCTGAAGAATAGATTCCACGCCTCTAAATGCACTCGGTCAAGTCAAAATGAACATAGAGAGCAAAACATCGTCAGCTACGCAGAAGGTGTGAGATCTATTCTTGTGGTTGCCAAATCTCTTTGTCTTAAGCAGAGCTGTATCCTTTGTTTTACAAAATTCACCCTTGCTGTCATTAAGTTAGAATGCCGCAAATTAGTGTTTTTTAATGTTGAGTCTCAGATTAAAAGTTAATCTTTGAGGCCTTTTGATCATTCCAATTTGACATTATTGTTGTGTTATAGCGAGCTCTTTGGAAATCGTCCAACTGGAATCAACTTTGACAAGTATGAAGATATCCCAGTTGAAGCCTCAGGAAATGACTGTCCCCCACACATTGAATCTGTAAGTATTAACATTTTTGTTTGTCAACTTATTTTCATTTGATTGTTTTTGTTTCATTCAATTGTTCGTAACTACCGTGTGTCCAAAAAATGTATACGGATTTGGTTGACTCCAGCAATGTGAATTTAGCTTCAATCAATGGTTAATGTTAAAAATGTCACGCCATCAAGCAGTTAGATTCATCAAGCAAGCAGTCATTTGTTGCAAATTCCTGCATAATGTATGGGCCCATTGCACTTGGGAACATACCACTTTACTTTATTGAGAATTAAGTGTATAACTGTGTCCATTAGACCTTATATAGTGGAGGCAAGGTAGATATCATAATGATAACTCTGAAATACTACACAATGAAATATGATAGAGCTTGCATTATTCTGTCCTTTTTAGTTTGAAGAATGTATCTTGGGAGAGATCATAATGGAAAATATCAAGGTATTACTTTGAAGATTCTACATGTGAAGATAATATGAAATCAATTTATAATGTGCACAGGCATATAATTTAGATAGAAGGATATCTGACTTGTGCATTTTCTATAGATGTGCAGGGAGGTCGTACTTTGTGACCCAACAAAATGCTCCCATAAGAATACCACTGTACAAACAAAAATCAGGCATTAGCAATCACTGAAGTACTTTGCATTAACAGTCGCTAAAGCTTTCTCATATTTTTGCTCCCAAGGTGAACATTTGTGATTGTTTAACAACATGACCTAGGGACGGCCTCATCCCTGCTTAAGAGGGGTTGCAGTCAGGGGCAATTGAAATATTAGAAGATTTTCGTTCAGTACCAGGTTTAGTTTGTTATTCTTGTAGTAGCATGTCACAACTAGAATTGGATTTGTTTTATGTGAATGATGTTTTGAGAGATACTTTGCCTGTTTGTAATGTCCACGGGCAGGTGGGTTGCAATGGCTATAGTTATTCATGTTATTGCTGCTTTGGTTCAGAATAAATATTTATCAACGTGAAAATGATGCAGTTGATGTTACCATGATGGCTTTCTTTCAGAGTCTCAATGACTGCAGCTACTATAACTAACATCACTACTGTATTTTGAATTTTAGCATAGTGGCTATTCTAAACCAACACCTGTCCAGAAGTATGCTGTTGGCATTATTAGAGCCAAGAGAGATTTGATGGCATGTGCACAGACAGGTAAATTCTCCTTCACATGTCTGTAAGACACGGGCCTAGGGCCATTTTTTGAGTAGAGCCATAGCTCTCACTACCCTCCAGGTTTCCTCAAATGCTTGAGGGGAGCTGTAGATTGCTCTCCTGAAAATGTTTGAAAAAGTAAATTGGTCTTTTTGGAATCTATTTCTCCTTTGTTTTCTATTCATTCATGTACAAACAGCTCACCTGAATGTTACTAGGAGATCAATTTACCGACCCCCTGCTAAAAATCTTATGACCCGGTCTGATGAAATTACATCCACTGATGATGCATTAAAATAAGTAAAGGTGCTACAGTACATGTCAGCCTTCATGGTTTCTCAAATTAAGCAAATATGTTTTTTGTCACACTAATATGCTAAAGAAATCCCTTCAGAAAGGCTCTCCTACTATAGGGTTTTTGCAACAAAGAAAAGATAATTTTGAAGTTGTCATACAGTTTAGGCATACGTAGAAGGCATCAGAAGGTGTGTCAGTTTTCTTCAAGGCACCTTTTACTGATGAACAAATACAGTAGTAGCTGCTAAGCCATACAGTCCTGGTAATATTAGGCGTGCGATCGCACGCGCATGCCTCCACACACACCTGGAATGTCCAAGGTGTGCGTTTTATCACACGCCCAAAGATACTTTTCCTCGTTGGACTTTCATAGTTTCCATGTGGTTCTTGATGAATAATGATATGTTTTTTCCTTTGGTTTGTTTTCCTTCATGGGCCTTCTCCCGGAGATCTTTCCCGAAAGTTTCTAAAATTTTGTAGCGTTTTTTAATCGTCACGTCATTCCATTGGTCCATACTGCCAAAATTACAAAGCGGAGCAGACCGGAGAGGTCAAGGAGTTAGGAGATCTACTTTTCCTGTTGTCCGACTTGATGAAGTGTGAAGATCAGTTCAAAGTGAACAAAGATTCCACAAAGTCATTAGCAGATTAAAGAAGGGGATTAGAGCAAAGAACTCTAAGCACTTAAAAGAAAACAACCAAACTTTTCCATGTTATGTCAGTAAAACTACTCGTTGGCCTACACTCATGAAGCCTTTAGAAACTATCGTAGCAAAAATGTGAGTATCGTGAGTTTCATTTCATTTGTCTAAAATCTAAACACATGATCATGAAGACAGAATGGGAAAAAGATAATTATTTACGCTGACAGAAGGATTGTGTTCCCCCTCACTTTCAGCAATTCTTTTGCACGGTTTCTTGCTGGGATCATTGTGCTAAGATATCAAGTTGTCAGGTTTCCTTTGGTATTCTTGCATCTTGAATGCCTTGCCAAACTTAAAACGTTTACCATGTAGTCATCAAATGATGGTTAAACTAACCGATGGTGATTTCACTCGTTTGAAACAGCATGCAAGACTTTTCGGAAAAAAGGATGTTGATTGGTTTTTCTTGAAACAAATGGGCTTTGCCCAAGGTGTATGAGATTTTTGGAAGCGAAATACCCCTCGAGACAAACAGTTTCAAGTTGTAAATTGATCAACAGTTCTGGCCTTTGGGCACCGTTGCCGTTACGGTGCATCATAATAGTGATTTTATCTTGGGGCAGGGGCAATCTGCCTTTTCTGGAGGGTGATCAACAACTCATCAACAATTTTGCGACAGCTTTTTCAAGAACAAGATTCCATGCTCAACCAGGACGAAATGTCATGGAAAAGCACGAAGGAAATTATATACAGTTTGAAAGCGAAATAACAAGCCCCCAATATAATGTTATGTGGTTCCCTTTGGAGTGAATTGCTCCAAGATTGAACTGTATTGAGCTTTAGGCAAGAGGATGCATAGACCGTAGGAATGCATTACGCTTGGTATTCTCGATTTATTTCTAATTCAATTCAAAGAATAATGTAATCATTTTCATTAAATTTGAGAATGTCTGTATTCTCTCACTTACTCTGTTTTGACATTGATGAGCTGTTCCAGCATTATATGACATTTAAAAGGTTATGAAGTGTCCTAAACAGCGATAAAAAACACTTTTTTGGATTGCACGCCATCGCACGCCTAAAATTTTCAAGGCGTGCGAATGGCCGCACGCCACAAATTTCATATTACCAGGACTGAGCCAATGTGCCATTAGGTGATTTACTGTACATCCAGAAATTGCTGTTTGCTCCTTGTCCCATGTTCTAAATGTTTTTGTAAAAGTTTGTTGCCTTTCTTGCCTTTGTCTTCAAATATTTCACTCCACTGCTAACATACACTTGTTTTGCACTGCTTTGGTTGATGTTTAAAAGTTTTTTTAATCAAACATAGATTGTGATTGACCCATATCACGGCACAGTTGGGTAAAAATTCACCCTGCAATCTGCTCTGCAATCTGAAAAAACTTTTAGACAAATAGTCTTTCAGGGGATAGAATTATGATTTCTGTGAATAATGATTACAGGATTAAAGGTTATCTTCAGTTGTGCTTTTATTTCTAAACTGCGACTAATTTGGGAATACGTGTTGTTGTATTTACACTACAAGGCTTTTACAACCAATAAATGGAAAAGTAACATATATTTCAACACTGTACTAAAATGTCTATACATGCAGTATTATTGTTAGAACATTGTTAGAATCATTTTTAGAACAGTTACTGGCTAGAATTTTATTAATTTCATAAATGAGGATTTAGTATAATTTTTTTAATTAGATTTACAAAGAAGCACTGTATTATTTTCCAAAACACTAGCCATACTGTAGTGTTATTTCTGAATTTTCTTGCTGATCAGGGTCTGGAAAGACAGCAGCATTCTTGCTTCCAATCATGAGCAGAATTTATGAAGAAGGACCATATGACCAGCAATATGGTGGTGTAAGTGCTGCTTATCATCCTCTTCTTTTGTGTTGATGGGAAATTGACAAACAAGTCTATTTCAGCCCTAATGGCATTAATGTTAATTTGACTACTGATATCTTATTGTTTGGTTCCTTTTTCCAATCAAAAGGGGGTACTTTTTTTGAGACACCCGGTAGGACAAAGATGTGCAGACTCTACTGGATGAGAAACCTCCTTGAAAAGAAATCAGTGAGTCTGCACATAGGCTGCTGGTAGAAATGGACTAATATTGCCTAATTGAAAGACAGCAGATGCCTTTGTTGCTATAATCTTTTAAGCAAGGGGACCTTGTTTCAAGTCATTTCATACCTCACAAACTTTATTCACATTTGAACAAGAATGCCCCTAAGGCTCTAAAAAGGACAAAAACTACTTTCAAAGTTGAATGTATGATTGAATTAAGTAAAATTGCAAGTTTAAGGGCAGAAAGTAATTGAAATAGTAGATTCTCATTTTATATACATGTTTTTGTGTTAATGTCGTTGCAATAGCTTGTGTCTTTTTGCAGTAATACTGGGTACTGTACAATTTATAATCAAGCTATAACATGAAATTTATTTCAGGCTGGTGGTCGCCCTGGGAGACGCAAGCAGTTCCCATTTTGTTTAATTCTTGCTCCAACAAGAGAACTTGCCTCACAAATTTTTGATGAAGCAAGGAAGGTATGTTTTTACGGACCCATGATTTTGTTTTTCTTTTTAATCATCAATCATCATCAATCATCAATGCCTATGTACTTCTCAAGTTGGCAAATGAGAAATATAATGAAAAATGATGTCAAGCAAGTTACTGGTTAAAAATGGATACATTCATGTGTAATTGGGTTTAAAGATGTAAAAGGTGTATTGTCAAGGTGAAGTTTTGTAACTTTTGAATAAAGAGAATCCAAAGTAATCTTTATTTGAGAATATCTTGCATCTGCTCCATTTAATTTCTTCAAATTTGATTTTTATAAACAGAAAGTATTCCAGTAGACCTTTTTGCCAAGTAGAAAACAAAATTCAGATTATTGATTTTTTCTGGCAAAAATGAGAATAAGTTTGGTTTCAGTTTTTTAAACTTGAAATAAGAAGATTTACCAGATATAGCTGTATATTCCAAGCCTCAAATCTGGCAGTAAAGTAAATAAAGTAGAAGTAACGTAATTTTTTCTATATAGCGCCCCATTCTATAGGTAAATATATTCAGGAGCGCTTTACAATTCCATTACCCCCTCAGCTCAGGCATTTCTTTTTCTGATTATTCTTTCTATGCTCCCTGAGGATATTATTGACTCATCCAGCCATACAGTCGGTGCTTGAGAGTTTTGATGCCTTCATCACTCGGGTACCAATTTTACACCTTGGTGAGGTGATGGTGAGGTATTGTACCTATGATATTGGGTCTTTCCAGGAGGTCACTCATCCAGGTAATGATCTGACCAAACTATGCTTAACTTCGGTGATTAAATGAGAACTGGTGTTTGATAGGAAAGTGCTAATTTCTTTTTAGTTTGCCTACCGCTCAATGGTACGACCATGTGTTGTTTATGGCGGAGCAGACGTTGGTGCTCAGATGAGAGAACTGGACCGTGGATGTCACATCCTTGTTGCAACCCCTGGTCGCCTTGTTGATATGATCCAGAGAGGCAAAATCGGATTAGAGTCAATCAAGTATGTTTATTTTGATGGATGTTGAGAATTTTAAAACTTACAGAAGCTGTCATACCAGAATGAAAACGAGATAGTTGCTACATAGAAGAGTGTATGGCCCAGGATACCTATAAGAAAGCTGTTAATCTCTTGTGCAGTGGCTTGGCACAGATAGATTTTGAATTTTCCTCCATCATGAATGCATACTTTTTCAAACACTTGTTTTAGTGTCATGTCATCAAGATTCTAAATCTCAAACCATGCATCTTAAGAAAACGCTTTGTTCTGAGATCAGAAAGATGGTTGCAGATAGCAGTTGAGTGCTTTTGATCAATACACCATCAGTTATGAAACTGCCTCATTTTACCAATAAATGATTACTTAACTATTTTATTTTGAAAAAAGGTGCTCCAAAGACAATGCTTTTAACAGTGAGAGTAGAGGAAATATCTGCCCATGGACTCAAGGATTTGTGTTGAAGTTGCTTTACGCTATCCTTGTACAAACAGCCCTACAACTTGTCATTTGTCATATTATCCTCATAGTATTGTTTACCTATGGGTGGATTTTAACATTCTTAATTAGATCTTATTATTATTATTATTATTGAATGATAATTGCTCCATAATTTCATTAGATTTTTAGTCCTTGATGAAGCAGATCGTATGCTTGATATGGGATTTGAGCCACAAATTCGTGAAATTGTGGAGAAATGTGACATGCCTCCGTCAGGAAAGAGAGAAACACACATGTTCAGTGCAACATTCCCAAAAGAAATCCAGGTATGTAGTTTTTATTGGTGCAAATAAAGCCACCCTAATTTGCAGTTGCGCCTTAAATAGACAGATGGTGGGGATAAATTATATTCTAGAACAATTCGAACAATTCATTACACAGTCAAAATACCTTCCAGAGCATTACAGTTCAGACAACTTAGAAAACGTGATACATTTTAGCACTCTGTCTTGTTTATGGTGCATGCTCCCAAATTTTTTAGGTGTTAGAATTAGCAGCATCACTAGACCTCGTTGTTTTGATATCACAAAGTTTTGTATTATTTGGAAACAGTACCATTTTATTAATCTCAGAAAACACAGAGTGTTGCGAAATATGTCACATAATTTCAGTGTTGCAGTCTTGATTGATGGTAGAACATAGCTGGAGAAAAATTTTACAACAAACTGCTGCATTCTTAGATTTTAAGCTACCGATTTCATGATTCAAAGGACACTCCAAGATCAGTTCTTGGTGCATTCTCATTTTATTTCTAGTGATTGCATGACACAGGAATTTTATTGACCATGTTCTAGAAAACCATATTTTATCCATGGATTTTCATTCAAATTGTGTCATTTTTATTGCATTTCATGTCGAGCAGTGCCAATTTCGTCAAAATAGCTATTCCAGAGAAACTTTTAATTTTAGATGCTTGCTCGTGATTTCCTGGATAACTATATCTTTCTGGCAGTTGGTCGTGTTGGGTCAACCAGTGAGAATATTACCCAAAAAGTTGTCTGGGTAGAAGAGAATGACAAACGATCATTCCTCCTTGATCTCCTTAATGCTTCAGGTGAGATAATTTTCACAGTGCAACTACTTTTCAGTTTTGTCAATGTATGTAAGGTTGTGTAAATCTGAATGTGATATGTAGAGCATGGCGAGTAGTGGTTGACATGAAAAAATACATCCCATGATATACTGAAGATATCCTCACATATAAATTGTGTTGTGTCCAGTTTGCTCATGTTATACCGTGTGTACTTTTTAGTTTATTTTGTGCACAAGTGTATCGTCACCACCTCTCTGTCTCCTATTCTGCTAATTGTCATCTTTACCATTTTCTCTTGAGGATATTAAAATGCGTATTCAAAAGACATTTCAAAGGCATGCAATCATATTCCAAGTCTTCATATTGGTATTCCAAAGACTGGAACTGTTTTGAATATCACATCTTAAAAATGTTAAAAATGTGTCAAACTCCCTCGTCTTCAAACTTTATGTATGTTGAAATTATTACAAGTTCACGTTCAAATGGTTGTTTATGATGAAAGCAGAGTTGATGGTTATATTTACTCAAAGTAGAGAAGCTTTCAAATGTTGCTTATAACTTCAGAGCTTTTTTTCTGAAACATACAACATTCCATAAGAAATAAGTAGATTTCATGAACCTTTCAGAAAAGTTTATTAATAGGTAAGTTTACGAAAGTAACAAAATCAAATGCAAGACAGTTCTTTTGGACACTTCAAAGTGGTGGAAAAATAGTTGCCTTCCTGCGAAGCAATACTAAAGTAAAATTCTTCCTTCCATTGTTTTATCGATTTTCTCTTGTGCCAGATTTCTGTTGAACTCGCATTCAGCACAACACACATTTCAGTTTTGTTAGGGCTTGTTTAGAATCCTTCGGAATAATCATGTTGTAGGAAGCAAACGAGTTTATTGCTTTACATGTTCAGGAACTGAAGAAGATTTTAACATTGAAACGTTTGAAAACAAATTGTTGTGTTTTTATATTTTATTTTCTGTTTATGCCAGATGGTGGTTTAGTTTACATGTTTGACATGTTATTAAGCTTCACGTCTTACAAATTATATGGATTTACTTTTTTCATGGCAATCAATTACTACAATCAATTTATTGATATAAATTGCAATATTGTGTGCAGCGTGGGTGATAATCTTAAGAACTGGAATTAATCTTGATAGCTTCATTGGATCACACAACTGTAAATGAAGAGAGCATAATCCAAACATTGCTTTCCTTTTTCTTTCCTATAGTTTATTCCTTCCTTTCCTCTTTATGTTTTCAATCTTTGTTTTCTCTTTCATCCTATTTTTGTCCATCCATTCATCCTTCCTTCTTTTTCTTTTCTTTGTTCGTTCACTTCTTCTTTTTCCCTTCATCGTTTATTTCACTCCTTCCTTTCCGCTGTCTCCCTTTCCTCTCTTTTCTACCTTCTAAACAAATTAGCTTCCTGTGACATGCACTTCACTTGATATATGGGTGCCGGTGCAAAATGAAAATACCTCAGATATATTTGATTTGGAAGAGAATTCTATGTCTTTTAATTCAAAGCCCTCGCTAATGAACATTCAATAGAAAGCTTACAACCTCTCGAAATGGAGATTATACAGTATTTCCTTTTGATCAATAGGTCCTGACTCTTTGACTTTGGTATTTGTGGAAACAAAGCGTGGTGCTGATGCCCTTGAAGATTATCTGTACCGTGAAGAATACAATGCTGCATCAATCCATGGTGATAAATCACAATATGAAAGAGAGCATTCTTTATCATCATTCAGGAGTGGTCAAACTCCAATTCTTGTTGCCACTGCAGTATGTTACTTGTTTTTCTTTTATTTTTCCTTTTGTCAGATGTTATTAGACTGATTATATGGCTGTAGTTATCGCTACTGAATGGCTGCCGGACCCTCCTAACTACAACTCATAATCAACCGCCATTATTTTGAAATGACAATTGTTGCCTCGTTTTGATAAGGGCCTAGGCAACACCTGTATCTTTTTAATGAAATCAGTGAATGACACACTTTGAGTTGAAAACTTAGCAGTAAATCAGTTAATGCTTAGGGAAAGCAACATAATAGTACTTACGTACAAACATAAATGTTGTCACCAACTGTTCTCGTGGTACTCTTGTTCGTAAGACCTTGTTCTGTCAAGCCAAATGACTTGAAACTCTGCTTTGAGCTTCCAGTTTCCATTGGTCAACATCAATCAATCAAATTTGCAATTCGAATTTGCTCAAATTCTTGTGGCATTGTATTTTATTGTGTACCTTGTACATGACTGTGTATAGCAGCTTCGTTCCAAAGGGCGTTCAAAAGTGAAAAAGTCAGTCCAAAAAAATGCCATGATATTATAAGTCCCAGTAAAAACGGTCTCAGTTTGGTGCAATAGTCTCGTTTCGAATAGTGATTACTGGGGCTCATCATAATCAGTCTAAGATACTACATGATTGTTCCTGGTATTTTATAAATTTTTAAGCAGAATTATATGTGGACTAGGATGCTGTGTGGGTCATACAATCTTTGCTTCTAAATTTGTAGCTTTTTTCACTGAATTGTTCTTTGTTCATGATAAAAACCAATTTTCTCCAGCCAAAATATACAATTGCTTAAAATCCTTGACGTTTTCAGTAGCCCATTATGCTCCACCTTACTTTACTTCACCTCTTTTGATTATGACTGCTTGTTAGAGCAGTATGATTACAATTTGCTAAATTATGTAATGAGAGTAGGTACCCATGTTTGTTATATCGGAATTGAAAAAATTGGGCTGGATGTAAAAAGTTTAGACTTCCTTTGAAAAGCGATACGATGGCCAGACTGAGCTTTTTTCTGAGACCCTACGAGATGTAAACCGACATATGTAATAACCCAGCTATGCTTCAAAATAAGCAAACAAGAGGCACGCTAAGCATGTTTGGTATTGTATTTAGAACACGAATCAAAAGTTTTCATAGATTGACACAGACCAATACCAGGTGAGCCAGAAAAAGTTCCCACTTTTGACAGGCCAGGATAAATTATACACTGGACCAATTTCAAATTTGTTTGATTCAATCTTTTGGCGATATCCTATATTATTCTCGGTTATGTTTTCTCGATTTTTCGGATGCCTACAGCTTATTGATATATTTACGATTTGTTGAATATTTTTTTTGGCTGCGGACTGCCCAACACGATCGAAAAACAGTGACCAAATTGTTTAATGACTGAATTTGGCAGAGTAAAGAAAATGCTCCTCGAAGTGACTAGGGAATTTAGAATGGATCATGTCGCACAAGCAGTCGTTTAATGATTGCACAACATTAGTATCACTTTTATCAATGTAAAGACTTTCAGTTTTTTATCACTCCTTTGAAAGGATACTTGCTAGCTACTATAGTTCGTGCATGTAGGGAATTAAACAATATTTCAAACAAGCGTGTAGATTAGGACTTTTTAATGCGAAGACCTGCTACATAATTCCCAGGTTGGAAGAATTCCTTACATGATTCAAATCCAATCAATAAACAAGTTCAACTTACTTTCTTGAAACTCACTTCATATGACGAGATTGCACTCTCAATGAAACTTTCTACCATACAAGTTAAGAACTTCATAGCAAGAAAAGCGTTATGTGGAAAACTGTATCAAGAGCTGATTTCTCAAATAGGTGGTCATTTAACATGAAGTTGGCATAAACGACAATCGCTGATTTTTTCTATTTGGAAATACCGGGTGTCCCAAAATTATGTATTATCGTTTGATTGCTTATGTGTCCATAACCGAGCAACAAATTTTCCAAAACTGGTAAGACGACAACCAACATCTTACAATACAATTTAGCCTTTATCGGTCCTGGTAATATGAAATTTGGTGGCGTGTGGCCATTCGCACGCCTTGAAAATGTTAGGCGTGCGATGGCGTGCGATCCAAAAAAGTGTTTTTTATCGCTGTTTAGGACACTTCATAACCTTTTAAATGTCGTATAATGCTGGAACAGCTCATCGATATCAAAACAGAGTAAAGGCTAATTTCCAGTCAGTGAAATTTTCCGAGCGGGCGGACTTTTAGACAATAAACGGTCGCTCAGCCGTAACTTTCTATTCAATGCCAGAGCGACATTTTCTCTCGAATACAATAGAAATTCCGCCCGCTCGGAAAATTCCACGGACTGGAAATCAGCCTTAAGTGAGAGAATACAGACATTCTCAAATTTAACGAAAATGATTACATAATTCTTTGAATTGAATTAGAAATAAATCGAGAATACCAAGCGTAATGTATTCCTACGGTCTATGCACCCTCTTGCCTAAAGCTCAATACAGTTCAATCTTGGAGCAATTCACTCCAAAGGGAACCACATAACATTATATTGGGGGCTTGTTATTTCGCTTTCAAACTGTATATAATTTCCTTCGTGCTTTTCCATGACATTTCGTCCTGGTTGAGCATGGAATCTTGTTCTTGAAAAAGCTGTCGCAAAATTTTTGATGAGTTGTTGATCACCCTCCAGAAAAGGTAGATTGCCCCTGCCCCAAGATAAAATCACTATTATGATGCACCGTAACGGCAACGGTGCCCAAAGGCCAGAACTGTTGATCAATTTACAACTTGAAACTGTTTGTCTCGAGGGGTATTTCGCTTCCAAAAATCTCATACACCTTGTGCAAAGCCCATTTGTTTCAAGAAAAACCAATCAACATCCTTTTTTCCGAAAAATCTTGCATGCTGTTTCAAAAGAGTGAAATCACCATCGGTTAGTTTAACCATCATTTGATGACTACATGGTAAACGTTTTAAGTTTGGCAAGGCATTCAAGATGCAAGAATACCAAAGGAAACCTGACAACTTGATATCTTAGCACAATGATCCCAGCAAGAAACCGTGCAAAAGAATTGCTGAAAGTGAGGGGGAACACAATCATTCTGTCAGCGTAAATAATTATCTTTCCCATTCTGTCTTCATGATCATGTGTTTAGATTTTAGACAAATGAAACGAAACTCACGATACTCACATATTTGCTACGATAGTTTCTAAACGCTTCATGAGTGTAGGCCAACGAGTAGTTTTACTGACATAACATGGAAAAGTTTGGTTGTTTTCTTTTAAAGGTAATGTGTCCATGTAAGTACAGCAGCGTATACACTCTTGACAAAATGTGCTGACACGATGCTGACGAAGAGCCCGAGGAGCTTACGGTGATTGGTAGAATTTAACTGAACACATGCAAAACTAGAATTTAAATTTCACAACGAGGCTGCCTGCTGTGAGACTTCGGGCTCAGCTCTGGAATCGCAGCTGCAAGTAAGTCATCAGTCTGCTTATATCAGACCTGGCTATCTTTCTAAATCTACGGTAAAGTGATCACATGAAATATCACGTGAAAATAGCAAAGTCGCTGTACTTACATGGACACATTACCTTTAAGTGCTTAGAGTTCTTTGCTCTAATCCCCTTCTTTAATCTGCTAATGACTTTATGGAATCTTTATTCACTTTGAATTGATCTTCACACTTCATCAAGTCGGACAACAGGAAAAGTAGATCTCCTAACTCCTTGACCTCTCCGGTCTGCTCCGCTGTGTAATTTCGGCAGTATGGACCAATGGAATGACGTGACGATTAAAAAACGCTACAAAATTTTAGAAACTTTCGGGAAAGATCTCCGAGAGAAGGCCCATGAAGGAAAACAAACCAAAGAAAAAAAACATATCATTATTCATCAAGAACCACATAGAAACTATGAAAGTCCAACGAGGAAAAGTATCTTTGGGCGTGCGATAAAACGCACGCCTTGGACATTTCAGGCGTGTGTGGAGGCGTGCCCGTGCGATCGCACGCCTAATATTACCAGGACTGGCCTTTATGCAATCAAATAAAACAAAGTGTTTGAAAATTTGTTCATTGGTTATGGACATGTAAGCAATCAAACAAGAATCTATCATTTTGGGACACCCGATAGATGAAGTATTTCATATTGTAGGTTGCTGCAAGAGGTCTTGATATTCCCAATGTGAAGCATGTGATCAACTTTGATATGCCAACGGATATTGAGGAGTATGTTCATAGAATTGGAAGAACTGGCAGAGTTGGACACACAGGTAAATCATGATTTCGAAGTGACGTTGACTTATTTAGTACTCGTCAATGCAGTCATCATTTTATTACCCTAGCTAAACTCTACAAAAGGTAACTAACCTACTAACTAAAATTTAAAGAGTGAATCTCAAAGCAAAAGCAAAGAGATAAGTCATTGACATAAAATAGTAAGCAGTATTTAAATTTTTACTAATTGCTTGATGCATCTGTCAATGTTTCAAGATACTGAATGCTTCTACCATTACATTTATGCTAACTACTAAATTTTGAAGGGAACTCAAAAGGGGTGTGGTCTGTGACAAGAGTTAGAGCAGATGCTTATATTGAAACATTGTGATTAAGAGTTGATAGGCTATCCGTTTCTTGTCTTTCCTCAGAAGCTAGTTTGGTTAATAAAGCAATGATCCACGACACATTTTGCATGGTATTGAATATAGTTGAACCGAGTAATAGCAAATACCCGGTATTGCAAATTTCCTGGCATAATGTTTGCTTACTGTAAATTTCTGCTTACTTGTAAACAAATTATTCTACATTCTCTTTATATTCCCTCAGTTTAACAAACTCCCCCAAAAATACATACCTTTTGTGGTTCCCATCAGAGTTTATCATACCGATATTTAACTGTATCACGAACACCAACATAGAGCAACAGACATTGTTGGGGGCATTGGGAAGATTTTAGTTATGTGAATGGGTGCTAATCTTCGTCATACTTTTAATCACAGAGTTTGTGGTTGGATAAAGGTCACGTTTTTCTTGATATTTGTCACAATGTTTGTCACATGGACACATTATTGTATCCTCGATCATAGGTCTTGCGACGTCTTTCTTTAACGAGAAGAACCGCAACGTTGCTCGTGATCTTATGGATCTGTTGATTGAAGCAAAACAAGAAGTTCCAAATTGGCTTGACTCCATGGCATACCAAGCACAACAACATCTTGCTGCAAAGAAGGCACAGCAAAGATCAAGGTATGCAGCTGCAATAAACAAGCCCCTCTATTATCCCTACAGTCCTTATTGAAGTAATTTGTTGCTGTTGCTTATGGTTCCTATATTTTTAGCTATTCACCGTGGGTTGAGGGTCCTGTTTTTTTTTACAAATTCACATATCTTTCCAAAAGTTGTCACACATATCTGGTTTATGGCTAAAAGGATGCAGAATAATGTGCCAGATTTATGCCTATTGTCTCCGAGCACAATGCTTGTAATCAAATGTACATTTCTGCCTAACTTCAAGCGTACGTAAAATTTGAACCATAGAAGCAACAAGGCCTAGAAGCAACACATTGTGTTTATTTGAAGAATACGGTAGTCTGTTATTGGGGGGAGGCACACAAATTTGTTTTATTTAGAAAAATATATTTTTCCACCTCTGTGCATTGTAGAGTATATAAATTAAAGCAGATAAGACAAGCGATGTGATACTTTTTTTACCTGTTCAACCGGTTACCTGTTCATCTGCTTGGTGAATAAGAAAACTGACGCCTTTTTCGTTGGTTACATCTTGCAGAGACACAATTATTCAGTTATACAAGCTTTGCTTTCTGAAATTTTTCCGTTCCTGGAATTTGAAATCAGTTTATAATTTGTTTGTAAGTTTGTCTAATTTTCGTGCCATTAAGTGTTTGAGCTGTATAAATATAAAGATTAAACTAAAGATTTGATTGCTCAAAACTTGTAGGATTTGTCAGTAAAGTAACTGATGGAGGCAGTGTTTGACTGCTGTGAATAAGTTTGCTTATTTACCTACGATCTTTAGATTTCTATTCCTAGTGTACTGCAATGCAATTTCGACTTTTTTTTTACTGTTTACGCTCTCAGATATGGAGGAGGTGGCAGCAGTTTTGGGAGCAGAGATTACAGGCAATACCAGAACCGTGGAAACCAAAACACTGGTGGCTTCAGAGGTGGCCATGACCACAACCCAGGATTTGGTGGAAACCGTGGCTTCAACAATTATGGCGGAGGAGGCCCTGGCTTCAACAGTTTTGTCCAGCATTCCCAGCAGAATCAGCATGTTAATCGGGGAGGAGCACCGAACGTGCGTGCCAATGCTTCCAATGATTGGTTTGATAACTGAGCTGTGACGATTAAAGTATGAACGCCCAGTTAAGGTATTACAGCCCTCAGAACAAATAGAATGTTCCTTTGCATTATTAGTCTATAGTTAGAGGTTTATGTTCATCATATGCGGGGGATATGGAGCTTGTTTCATGTGCGAGGTGGAATCGTGTAATGTATCGTAAACTAAACCTTATTGATATTGTCAGTAAGGCCATCAGATGGCTCTGTCCTTACGTAATGCAACAATAGTGCGGAGAGGTCGTGTCTGGACAGGGGTGAAGATTCCTTGTCAGGAGCTGCAGACCCAAAGATGTATTCGCGGGTACTATACAATGTTGGTTCAAGCCCTCTATTGCCCTTTCACAGGTATGTTTACGTTGATGTTTATGTTCTCTGTGATACGGATAGAAACCTGTTTATGTATGGTACACCAACCTACAGAACTTCTATAGAAAATGATGGAGCTTTCGATACAAATTTAAGCTATTCAGTTGAGAGGATCTGGAATGATTCAGAGCTGTGAAGACCTCTTTGTACTATTGTAATATACCCAAGGCATACTGCTATCTGAATTAGTGTAGCTGTTAAATTATGATCATAAGTTGTTGGGAATGCCAAGCAAGACCGGTTAACAGAAAATGCAGTAGTCCTCCTGTTATGTTTAATCATAGGACCTGATAATACATACCTCATATGGCTTAGGAGGAGCAAAACCAGGTGATTAACTCGCTTTGTATTCCCAACAAGGACAGTATCTTTAAGAGAAGAATGTGCTTTGGATTTCTCTTGTGGTATCTTAGTAAAATATTATAGGCTGTTTAACAGTAAGATCTGAATGATTCAGATTTTTGAACCGCCTTATATAGAATTTATAGATATGTGTCTTTGTATCTGATCGGTCGGGTATTAGATTTTGCTGTACGATAATGATTGCTTTCTATACGTAAATTGCCGCGACAACCCTAGTGTCTTGTTTGTGGCCGCTAATAACACATAACAAATTTTAGAAACAAGTAGAAATAGTTTGTTTCAGCGAGAAGCCTTTCTAGATTTCGTTGACAAAATAGGATTTTCGATTTTACTATGTCCATGTAAAGAAATCAGTGACCACAACGGAACTCCGAATCTGAGATCAACTTGTTGATATGTCATTTGTAATGCCCTTTAAATTGTGTCTTATGGATACGCTTCTAAACTTCTATCTAGATGAAAGCAAATTTGATGTAAAGGGACTCAACACCTCATATGGATACTGCTAACTTGCGAGAAGTCACTACAGAGTTACTATCAAGCTAGATACCCTGTAAGAGTCTCGTTGCCAAAATGAGTCTCGTTGCCAAAATGAAGCACATGTGCCAGAAAATTCGAGCTAATTTTGCGTGACGTAAGAAAAATGGTTCCAACCTTCACTCTAAGGATAAAGTTTTGAGTTCAAAAGTGCTTTCTAACATTTATAGCATTTTCCGAAGGCAATCACTTATTTAGTTGCTTCAAAAGCAGATTAAGATGTTAGTGCAAGGTTTAATGGAAGCTTTTCTCAATCCGATAAGGTCTTCTCGCTAAACTTGGTGATTTGATAAGGGACTTATGAGATTTGTTACGCTCTAAGAGCAATCGTTTGTAGGTATAATGTAGACTTACTACATGAAGCCACGTTATTGTTGCCACCTTCACTATTAAAAAACTTGTTCGCGCAAACTAGCGTGAGCAAGCTACATGGCATTTTCCAGGTGGACGCAATAGTTACTACTGATGGAATGGGTTTAGATTTAGTCATTAGTTTAAATTTGCAATCAATAGTATGTTGCTTCAATTCAAAATCGTACAGCATAGCTATGCACACTGCTCTTTGACTACATGCATTTCTCTGATGCATTTAAGGAGCTGTAGTCCTTGCGGTCGTAATTTGGTTAAATCGAGTAGACACTATCTTTAGCAGCTAAGAACTAAAACCTTTCTCAAAGTTGATGTCAGGTGAGAAGTGAGATCTTCAATTAAGCGAAATAACTAGCGCAAAGTGGTTTGTTGTTTACCAGACATCGATTTTGAGACCCTGAGTTTCATTGAAGCCTGATTTGCGTGTTTTGAGATACTCGTACGGATCACGAGCAAAAACTGTCTACTCTTTTTGCCCCGTCCGCTGTTTGTTTCATTCCTTCTTCAGATTTTATAATTTTTACTGCCTTTCCAAATTACAGACAAAATTAAAACCGTGGCAAGTTGGTCGGCAATCAGTCCATAGTTTTCGATTCGAATATCACATTTTCATTGAGTAAATGATCGGAAGCCAGCAGAAGTTGCGCACTCATGAATAGACCTTTTAGTTATTCCAAAAAGAAACAAAATCGAACGATATTTTTATAGATCTTGTAGAATGTTCGAATGTGAACAACGGTGATAGAAGCTTTAACGCCACTCAGTCGAACCTTTCGTATGAAATATAAAGATATATCGCTCGATCCAGACTCTTTTGTAACTACAAGGTCTATTGCCCAATGCTTACTAAATTCTCAATACCAGCCAGGATTCTCCCTATAAAACCCAATTCAGTAACAGTTTAAAGCAATAAAGCTATAATATGTGTCTTTAGATGTCTCAAGAGTAGCTTTGTGATTTTTGAGATCCTACATAGCGTCTCATAACTCGCAAACCAGGCAGTCTAGAGCAACTTTTCTTATATCAGCTCGTATAATGTCGCTGTACACGGGCCGTCTCCCGTTGTGATCACTTGCTTCTTCATCGTTCAACCTTCCCTATTTTGGAATAGCTAGCCAGATAACCCATAGCTTTTGCTTTTATCTGTAAAATCTGTTTTAGAGGGTTCACTTTTTGAAGCATTGCATTGAAAATGAAGCAAACATAAGCAAGTAAGATGGTCATAATAGGCGACGATCCGTACACTGCTAGTCACATAAAGAGCAATTGTCACCCAGGGATTCTTTGGGGCACACTGAAATTTCTTACTGTCTGAAAATCAAATTTCGTCTCAGCAGAAACCATGGTTGTTGAAGAGATACAAATTTTAATTTAGTTGAACTGTTCTGTCAGAACAACATTGTGGCTCTACGGTTTCTGTTAAGGCCAAATTTGATTGTCAGGCAATCTGAAATTGTAGTGTGCCGGCGAAAAACCCTGAATGACAATGACTCTCTTTGTCTCTACTACTCTACTTCTATCATTCACTCGTCATCTCGCACTTTACTTAGTCATTATTCCTCGCTTCATTAAGAATTAGTTCGGTTGACGCGTTTAGTTATATTGCCCTTGTTGTCCCATTAAATTTAGTTTTGCGAAAATCAAATAGTGGCAACATAGATACACTTTTGTCTGAGCCAGCAGGCACTGTGCTTGTAGATATCGTGGTTATATGTCATCATGCTCAGAACTGTTGTGATAAGAGTTTATTTTGACTTGAAGGGAACAAGCAAATGTAAATGGGGTTGTCTATAAAGTTGACGAAAGAATGCACACAGACACAACAGTGTTCATTTGGCTGTGCTTTATTTATGGTGCGTAGCCAGCCTTGATTTCAACGAGATATTTTTGTTGTTGTTTTGCTCATTACAATTGCTGATGAAGAATTTGCGGCCAGTAAACTTGAGCTTTTGACAATACCTTCTAGTTCACTTACCGTTGATCGGTTGAAAACCTCTTATTCAAAAATGCTGCAGAATCATTGAGGCTTTTTCGCGAAACGAACGTTAAAAAAACAATTTAACAACTGTAAAGGCTGTCTGGAAGCTTTATTTTGCATTTTGAGGGGTACTGGTCTGTACTTACATTGCTTGTTGCCCGTTGTGTTTGAATGGCTCACCAAGCAGTACGATGAACTGATGGAGCTATCCGTCTTTAAATAATTGAAAATGAAATAAAAATGAAAATAAAATTCTCTATCACAGTGCCAAACCGTTGCCACTAAAAATGTTATAGTCTATACGTTAAATTGTTTCGATGTTTTGTTTAAAATGGATGATCGTTTCGTAAGTCACATATCTTATCGCATTCATTTGTTACAAAAACAAACTAATACGGCCAGCCTTAAGGCTCCGTTGTCCTATTTGCATCAATGTTAAAATTGCTAGCAAGAACGCTGCAAAATTGCTAATTGCACTGGGTAATATGCAAATTGATAACACAATAGCCGGAATTCTTCTCATCTGCTTATATCTCGCCGAGATTTAGATATCTGATTAGAAGATGATTTGAAGTGTAGCTTTGCGACCTTGCGGACCGGAGTTAAAAAACTCAACTTTCATATTTAACTATTGGTCTCGCGCTTGCTAACAGCGCATGCTCTGTTGCTAAACAGCATGCGCACTAGGCCAGAGTGCTCGTCGTCGACGAAAACTACTGCAGTGGAGGTCGGCTCTTGTGTTGCATGTGAATTACGAGACCGTCATTCATCGTCTTTTATGTTTGGTTACATGTTTATCACCAATTATATTATAGCGATTTGTCTAATTTAACTTTGCGACGTGTGGAAAACGAACCATTGTGCAAAAAGCTTCTGTCAGCCATCAGCACCCAACTGCTTCCGATAAAAACGTTTGGACAACTATTTTTGTAATCAACTTCGTTTTTTCTGAATGATTGATCAAACGCTACACTTGAACTAAGTTGTATTCGCATGGAATTTACCTAATTCAAACCCTACACTTGAACTAAGTTGTATTCGCATGGAATTTACCTAATTTTAACGATATTAGCACCAAATAGTTCAACATAGCGGTATCACGAGGAACACATATATATAAAAAAAGACTTTCGGAAACTTTCGGAAGGTAATTCGGATGAAAATATCAGACAGAAGTGGTCCGAAACCGTTACCGTCCAAAATTTCTTGACTTTAGTTTATTTGGCTCTCGACATACAGTTCGTGCGATAGTATTCGTTCCAATTCCAGTCTTTTATGGAAAATTCATGTGGCACTTTTTGAGTCCCAAAGCCATGTCCAAAGATGGCGAAATAGAGCTGGCCGTTAGATTTTTTTGGTATTACATCATAAAGATACAATCATCTTATGATAAAGCTAGCTTGTTTGATGGTCTTTCCACACGTATTTGCACGATGATTGTTCTACACATACGGCGCCAGATCATTGCATATGCTCGTCTAGTCAACCCAACTCGGCAGTGAGCATTAAATGGGCATGGTAGTGGTAGACACAGGCAGCCAAATCAAAATCGAATAATTTGAAAACTTCGGATAAATGATAAGATAATTTGTTTACTCCTTTGTGGAAGGACATAGAGAAGAACCTTTTGATAATTCATAGCCGTATTTGTCTGCCAAGTACACCGTCGACTGTGTTTATTTTTCGACTTCAAATTTTTACTGTTTGTTTTCGTGAAGATTTGCTTTTATTTATCTCTCGCATAATTAACGATGTTGCATTAACTTACAACTTCCTGCAAATTTCAAAATATGCTTATTGTAATGCTATAGTCCAGATAAGCAATTGTTACATGAGTGGGGTACTTTTGTACCTCACTGTATTTCATAGGTCTCAATGGGGGCATCATGCATCGTTGTTATTTCTGTCTGATTTCCTGTTTCTTCCGTCTGATAGTATGTGCTTAGTCCATCCAGTCATTTAACCCTATCAGGCCTAGGGTATTTGATGCTCTAGGAAGACTAGCCCTGTTTTATTTCCGTTCTGAACGATGTAGAGCCTTGAAACTTGGCATGTGCATCATGAGCTGAACCCAAAATGAAATCTATTTTTGGTTATGTCACGTGACGTGCTGATGACGTCACAAGGGTTCAGTACTAAAATTTTAAACCGTTCATTGTGAGAAAACGAAAGGCAATAAGACCATGGGTACAATTTTAGTGTATTCTATGGTCGAATAGCTTTTGCTTTGCAAAGAAAAATTTGTAAAAAGTGATGACGTCATCACACAGGAATTCGAAGAATGTGCGCATGCGTACAGCCAAAATATGCATAATCATACGTTTAAATCAAAAACAAATTATGCAGTTGGATAGAGGATCAAAAGTAGCATATATTCCTCCAATGTCATTGTTTTCCTGCATTTTATGTAGATTTTATTAGCATTTATTGGAAATTTTGCACAGACATCTCTCTAAAATTGATCGCGTTTACCCCCTGGAATTTAATTTAATTTTTCTAAAAAGTTCATTTTGAATTATAAGAAGGATAAACACTAAAAGTCAGAAAGTTGCAGCGTTGTAAATGCACTACGTAAAAATCCACAGAAGAAAAGCCGCTAGGGGGGCTGATTCAGCCCCCCCCCCCTAGGCTTGATAGGGTTAAAGGGGCTCTGTCATCAAATTCTTGCTAAAATGGTGATTTTTCAGCAAGAAAACTTTACGTCAAATTGAATATCTTCACTTGATGAATTCTTCGGTAATTCTCGCAAACTATCCATAAAACTTGTAATGATGACTTGCTTGTTTCCAAAACGTTTCTCCAATAATAGACGATTGCGCTGAAGATGGCAGCGAGGAATTTTTTTACCTAGATGCATTGCGCTCTAATAAAGATTCTTTAACGATTCTATGGGAATTCGATTAAAGAACGCAGTGCATCTGGGTAAGAAATTCCTCGCCGCCATCTTTAGCGCAATAGTCTATTCGATTGCTTCATCGTAGCTGTCGTTTGAAATTTGTAATCCCGCGAGCATTTGCCCGGCGACTCCGGTCAAAGAATTCACGAGATATTTCAATTTTGACTTTTTTCGAAAGTCCTCCAATAAATCTCAAATTGTTGATTTAAAACTATCCCAGAAACTTGTCCATTTAGTGGCATCTTCATTAAATGTTGCAAGTGATAGTTTTGGTAACTTTACTTTGTCTTCATCGTATCTTGGACTCGATTGTCTTGCGTTGCGAATTCGTTTGTCCAACTTCTGCTGTTGCGGTTTCAACTAAACACAAATAATCTTCGATTTCTTGTTCGATTTCTTCACGTTCTAATATTTCTTTGTTGATTTCTTCGTCGTTCTTGAGAGCTCCTAAAATATTGGCGTTACGATCGTTTCTAAGTCTTTTCCTTTTCTCATTAGGGTATTCTTGAACAAAATCAGTCTTGGCTTGATCTCGTCTGGAACAGGAATTCCCGCGGGCGGTATAAGTTCTTTGTTCTTTGCGATTGCATTTTTACAACCAATCTATGTCCATTTCTCGTTTTGATATTCCTCTTTAATTCTTCAGCCATCTTTCTACTCTTCTCCCCGGGTCACGGCACCATAAAATATTTTGTTTGCAGACATTGGTTTTGCCTCAATTTAGAACAAAACGCCAGGCAGTTTCCTGCGTTCTTGTAAGACGTTCTAGTAATAATAATAGTACATTGTGCGTAAGACAGAAGGAAATTTCAAAGGGAACTAAGATCTTGAATAGTAGAAAAGAACTGAAGTGAGGGAATCGGACAGAGATGGTATGAAGGGTTTATAACAAGTTTCGAATTATGAAAAAATATAGAGAGACTGCAATGGACTTTTCTTTTATTGTGCTACTACGCTGAACACTGTGTGTTTCTGGAGATCTGGAGATCTATAGCTGAATAGCGCCTTTCTGAATGTTAATTAGCAAAGCGGAGATGACTATTGTGGTTATGTCATATTCTAGCAAATATATTTGTGTCACTTCTAACGGAAATGATGGCGATTCTGGGAGGTGCGACAAGGTATACAGAGTATCTATGCGGGAGAATTTTTTTGCGGGCAATAGTTTATAAAGAATGGCAAGAGCAATGCAAAATGAAGAAAGAGAAAGAGAAGACAGATGCGGTGAGGTTGTGTAACGAGTTTCAAAAAAGGAGAAAGCATCACTGTGACATGATTGTAAGGAAACCGAGTGTTGCTCTTTCCCATCTCGGAGGTCTCCACCTAACTCTCAATTTTCAAAGAAAAATAGCATACATTCTGGGAGAGTGGAATACGCGAAAAACAATAATTGTGTTGATTTGTAACGCAAAATAGCTCTTTTTAACAGAGTATCCGCCTTTGTCTTTTCTGTTGATTGATGCTCCTGCATTCTGCCCACGTCCCTCTTCGTCGGTATTTTTCTAAGAACGATGTATCATAAAGCAAAGAAGTAGCAAATAGACCCCATCCTCAGGTATATTCAAGATATTGGTGCTTAGGTTGGGGTACAAAGCATCAGCCCAACATAACGATTCCTAGCATGAAAATAGATCCAGAAAAANAAAAAATAAAAAAAGAAAAAATGAAAGAAACGAAAGAATAAATACTATCAGCTAGACCGCTCGAGGTCATTCCTATTACAACCCTATTGACTCTGAAAATTCAACATTGTGATATCATCGCCACCCCCTCCCCCCCCCCCCAATGTTGGCTAGAAGAAAGATATTTTTTTCGAAGTCACACGAGGCTCTCTGTAAAGGTGAACAACAACCCTATTAACTCACTCACTTTCACTGCGCACATCTGCACATCTGCAATATCAAAATGCAGGAGAGCTTGATTACGAAACAAATTGAGACAAAGACTGAAAGTCAAACCAACATGTTTCTTTTTGCTTATAGATGCTCATAACAAAACATCAACAAAGGCAAAGAAAAATCACAACACTTCAGCGTGCAATCACAACACATGTTTCCTTGTGTCCAGTTTGAATACAACACAAGTTCAATGTTATATTCATTTTAATACATAGTCATCATAAAAATCAGCAAACACTCATTACTTCCATAAGAAACCTCTATAAGAAACTGTAGTGGCCTCTTCCAGAATTACCAGAAACTTTGCTAAAAGTTAACAATGGTCAACTAAGATTAAGAAATGTTTTCAGACTTGGCTACAAGTTGCAAAGTGTTTTAAATAGAAACTGTGTGACCAACTTACATAGAACTGAAAGTATAATATTGGATTATGATTTGTCTTTTCTTTTAATTTTTGTTCAAAGACAGTACTGAATGAATTTTGAAAATCAATTTCGTTGAAAATTAGGAAACTCTTCAATTAACTATTCATATAAGAATTGGGCTAAGAGTTAAGAAACCCAGGTGTCTTATCATAAGAAATGAGTGTATACATCGTCAAAACAATTCTAAATAGTTTAATTAATGCATGGTAATGGCCCATTCATGCTTCATGTCTCAGGTTGGTGCTAAAGATAAATGGGCTGGCAGACTGCTGTAACTGGTGAAACGGATGAGTCAGAAAAAGAATCCCCTGCTCCGTGAATATCAAAGAAATAACATTGAAAACTGTCTTGTTTTATTCGCAATATGTTTAATTAGGTTCAGTAATTTAGTCGGCTTTAATTGGCCATTCCTTCCAATGGATGTGTGAGTTTTTATGCAGAAATCCCCTTCTAAAAATCTGCGAAAATGAGTGAAAAGAAGAAGCAAATTTTTCTTGGTTTTCCTTCCTAAAAATGATGACACTTCCATGTATTCATGCATGTTTTCCACTTGCGAGAATTAAATCCCCCTGAATAGGCTATTGATACCAGAAGAAAACTTGTTCATGCTCTCAAGAGTATAGCACGTGCTAAAGCTTGCAGAAGTCATTGCTGTAAGGCCCATGTACGGCAGAAATGTTAGGGCAATTCGTTCGTGATTTTGAGCACGTTTAGAAGGTTTCTTGAAGAGGCTTTCTCGAGAACATCCTTCATAATTCCAGAACGAAGTGGCCGATTTTAGTGAGGTAGATTTTGAAATAGATTTGAACATGCTTACCATTAAACTACCCTACCGGGTGTCCCAAAATGATGTATTATCGTTTGATTGCTTATATGTCCATAACCAATGAACCAAATTTCAAAAACTTTATTTTATCCGATTGCCGAAAGGCTAAATTGTATTTGAGAATGTTGGTTGTGGTTAAGGCCGATTTCCTCATGTCGAAAAGAAGATGGATAAACCTGCTCAAATTCAATCCTTAGATGGCATGAAAAAGAAACGGCCTTCTTTCCAAGTTAACACTTTAGTTGCGATGCAAAAGGCTGAACTTATGTGGCGCTCAGAGAATATATGTCGTTCAGAGAATACGAATTCAGTTAATACTGAGTTCAGAGAATACGAATACGAGTTCAGCTTTTTGTATCACATCTAAAATATTGACTGGAAAAGAGGCATTTTCTTTCTCATGCCATCTTAGGCTTGAATTTGAGCAGGTTTATCGATCTTCTTTTCGACATGAAAACGCCGTGGTAAAACTGCAACTAAAATTTTGAAATACAATTTAGTCTTTAGGCAATCAAGTAAAACAAAGTTTTTGAAAATCGGTTCATTGGTTATGGACGTGTAAGCAATCAGACAATAATACATCATTTTGGGACACCCGGTATATTTTTGCAGATATAATTATCTTGAAATTCAGGAAGCTGTGACCCTTCAAACAGGGATACATTTTACTGACTCACCCGGTAGTTGCAAAAATATTCAACTTTTACCCGGGGGGAGGGGTGCTCTCATTATGGCCTGACAGGGGGTCCAGTCAGCGTTAAAGAGAGCCAAGGCAAAGATTTTGAAAAGTACCTTCAAATGGTAGTATCTTCTTACAGAAACCCCCAGTTCGTGGACCTAAAATTGGGCCATTTGGTAGCATCTAGTTCTGCAGTTCTTTACAATTTTATATTGTAAAAACTGATTGAACAAAGCAAGAAAACTTCAAAATTCATTGATAATTATTGCTGCAATGAGCATATTGCCATGCGGATGAGCCTACTGAGTTGAAATCTCATAACTGGCCAGGAATCTTGGAATACCCCCAATTGGTACTATGTGTTTGACAAATAGGGCCATTTGGTAGCCATTTCGTAAGACCCTCAAAACCGACTGGACCCCCTGTTAGGCCATAATAAGAGTACCCCCCCCCACGGGATGTTTACTTACTAAACGGCAAAAAAATGTCACCATTCCCCTTCATTTTTCCCTTGGAAACTGAGAGAGAAAGAGAAGTTTCCAACGTTTTCCAAGTTAGGAACCTATAGTGTTTTCAGGGGAAATTTCCTTTTCCATTAAATTTCCTTGTCATAGATAAACTGCTTCAGCTATTTCTTGAACTCATCATGTATTCGGTTTTTTCAGGAAAATATCGTTAGAAATATGCGAAGATGCAGAAATGCACTAAATCCCAACGTTTTAAATTCGGCATCTTATCATGTTGTGTAATAGATTCATGTTGGAAGTTTTAGAAGCAAACTTGCACTTTTACTCCAATATCAGATCCAATCGGGAAACGTTATGTAATTCATGCAATCTATTGCCAGAATTCATGCAATCTAGCACGGTGTCCAGAATATAACAAATACAGGGCTTTTCCAAAAAAGAACGCAACCCAACTTACTCAAGATTCTTTAGGAATGATAACATTTTGAATCAATTTGACGCATGCCATTTGAAAGCATCTATTTTCAATAATATAAAGGATAGGTGTATTGACTGAATTATTCATCACTTCATTGGAGTTCCGTAGGTAATGTGTCCATGTAAGTACAGCGACTTTGCTTTTATCACGTGATATTTCATGTGATCACTTTACCGTAGATACAAAAAGATATCCAGGTCTAATATAAGCCGACTGCAGCCTTGCGGCTGCGATTCCAGAGCTGAACCCGAAGTCTCACAGCAGGCAGTTTCGTTGTGAAATTTAAATTCTAGTTTTGCATGTGTTCAGTTAAATTCTACCAATCGCAGTGCACTCCTCGGGCTCTTCGTCAGCATCGTGTCAGCATATTTTGACAAGAGTGTATACGCTGCTGTACTTATATGGACACATAACCTTTAAGTACCGGGTGTCCCAAAAAAAGTATACAGATTTGGTTCACTCCAGCGATGTGAATTTAGCTTTAATTAATGGCTAATCACTCTCAAAATGTTCCTCGATAGTTAACTTGAACATAGACACCTCGTTTTTAGGTCTTAGTGCTTCGAGAGCAGAAATATCAATCTTGAAGGATTGAATTCGTGTCAACCTGTAAACCAGAGCTTTGGCCTTTTGGCCTAAGTAAGTTCCTGAAGCACATCGACATTTAGAATTGAAACTAATGAACAAATCAAGAAACTGGTCAATAGGTGACTGGGGCATTACTTCTGGAAAACAGAATAACACAAGATCTAATATTGTTCAAATTTTATCAAGACCATCGTTCATTTATGCGCTATGCCTTTAGAATTTGCTTAGGCCAAAAGGCCAAAGCTCTGGTTTACATATTGACACGAGTTCAAGCCTTCAATATTGATCTTTCTGCTCTCAAAGTTCCAATACCTACAAACGAGGTGTCTATGTTCAAGTTAACTATCGAGGAATATTTTTAGGGTGATTAGACATTGTTTAAAGGTAAATTCACATCGCTGGAGTCAACCAAATCTGTATACATTTTTTGGGCACGCGGTATGGCCTGCTTCAGGTGTCGGAAAGTAATAAGACATTTACAAGTATGAAAACAGATCTTTGTGTGAACCAATCTTATCTTTCCTAACAACATCTTATGGGAATACCTCTGTCTTTTTCCTTCCTAAAGCCTGGTTTTCATATTGAATCTTTGAAGCATCGGCAATGGCTTTAGGGATCACCTCAAGTGCTTTGAGGCCTTCAATGTTTTGACAAAATACCGGGTGTCCCAAAATGATGTATTATCGTTTGATTGCTTACGTGTCCATAACCAATGAACCGATTTTCAAACGTTTTATTTCATCTAATTGCCTAATGGCTAAATTGTACCCGAAGATGTTGGTTGCGGTTTTACGACGATGTTTTCATGTCGAAAAGAAGGTTGATAAACATGCTCAAATTCAAGCCTTAGATGGCATGAAAAAGAAATGGCCTACCTTTTCAGTCAATCTTAGATGTGATGCAAAAGGCTGAAATCGTATTCATATTCTCTGAATTCAGTAGTAACTGAATTCCTATTCTCTAAACGACATATAGGTTCAGCCTTTTGTATCAGATCTAAAATGTTGACTGGAAAAGTAGGCCGTTTCTTTTTCATCCCCTTTAAGGCTTGAATTTGCAGGTTTATCGATCTTCTTTTCGACATTAAAACATCGGCGTAAAACCACAACCAACATCCTCGAATACAATGTAGCCTTTCAGCAATCGAATAAAACAAAGTTTTAGAACATCGGTTCATTAGTTATGGATATCTAAGCAATCAAACGATAATACATCATTTTGGGACACCCGGTATTTGTCTTAATTGTTATCATAAAAAGGGATGATTGTGCTCTTAGAGCATGGTGAATTTGAAATCGGCCTTACCTTACGTGCTCAAATATCAATTAAATGAAGCTGAAGGGTTACCCTAAGCACTTGCTGAAGGGCTACCCTCTCTAAATGAATGAAATAAAATAAAATAAAATAAAATCAAATCAAATCAAATCAAATCAAATCAAATCAAATCAAATCAAATCAAATCAAATCAAAATAAATAATTCCATTAATGTATCCAAACTATATATCATTGGAAAGAGGATAGCGTCTGCTTTCAGACGATACACTCATTTTTTTTATAAGAAACTGCTTATAAGAAACGGTAAGCTCAATTTTTCGAAAGCTAAGAAATAACCCTAGCTGAATTGAAAAAGCTAAGAAACTTTTGTAATTTACAGTTTTAATTTTCCTATCGCACACACATATGTTTGACATTGTACATTTATAGCAACTGTTTGGACATTATTTGAGTGCGAATTATGATATTTACTTGCTTTGAGATC